>JAKSZU010000002.1:157205399-157470399 GCA_026018925.1 Tupaia tana
AACTCAAGATTACCTCAGATGCCATTTTAACCCCTCCTTAATACATTCAAGGGAAATCAGATCGTAGCCACTGATGAAAGCACAAGGTAACAGGCAAAGCCCGCTCAGCCGCTACAAGTTTCCCTTCCTTCTAATGCTCCGGAGAAATTGAATCAATCAGATCAAGTCAGGAGGCCGGACTGCAGCTCGGAAACGGGCAGGTTACAGTTGTTGACAGTTGTATATATTTGCTCAGAAAGAAGAAAGTATAAACATGTATAGACATCAAAGTAAAAAAAAAAAAGTTCCTGATATACATAGAGCCTTTAGATTCCCAAGCATAGCTAGGACACCACCATAGGTTCCGGAGTGACTGTGACTGTGACTGTCAACTGAGGTGGTGACAGTGTAAAAACTGGAGGTTGATGAGGAGTGGAGGTGGGGGGTGGGGGTGAGGGGAGTGGTGGGAAAAAAATGAAATTCTGTACCTGCCTGCTTGGGGTGTTGATTACAATCTGTGGGGTGCAGACAGGGACACTGCAGTGTGGTCTCCAAGTCCCATAATTTGGCATCCTGTGGCTTTTCTTTGAGCATCACCCGACAGAGACAACAGAACAGGGGCCACATTCATCGATAAGAATTTATTAACACGTGGAGTAATAAGGTCTTGCTCAGGAGTCTTCGTGAACGATGGCTCATCTGTTAGCTTAAGTAAGACCCTAGTCCTTTTTAAAAAGAAATCGATACTTGAAACTGTTAGGAACAGAGTCCTAGCTTATTTAACCAAACGTGAAACATACACACAATTGCAGAAACTCCAATACGGTATCATTTACTTTTAGACAAGAAGGACTGAATTATGCTCAATGTGCACAGCTCACACAAACAAGTTATTAAGAGTTGCTGTACGGGGACCAGCAGTTAGTGTAATGGCTATGTCGCTGGACTCCCACATAGTCGACCGTGGTTCGCGTCCCGGACCCAGTGGCTTAAAACTCACGCCGGGCGCGTGTGTGTGTGTGTGCCCAAGATCCCAAGAGGAGAATGGAGGAGAAGGGACTGCGGCGTGGCCATCCCCCCTGGGGGGGGTGATTTCTCGCTTTCTATCTCTCTGTCTCTCTCTGCCTGTCTGGCGAGCGCACGCGCCCTATAGCAAAAATCTCTCAAAAAAAAAAAAAAAAAAAAAAAAAAAAAGAGTTGCTGTACGAACAGAAACTAGGGTTCTGGTTAATGTGCTAAAGACTTCATCCCGTTTTTATAATGTCCTTTTGAACTCTGCAGCTTGATGTGACACAGGATTGATTGGTTTATAAACAGATGCTCATCAGACGCAGTGATGAGAAGAGCAGTTTCATTTTGATTTTACATGAGATTTTGTGATTTTTATAGTTCCCCAAAACAAAACAAACAAAACACCATCCACCAAAAACAGAACCTAGGCCCATCCTGTAGAAAGGAGGTCATGCCTGGTAACCATACTTAGCACCTCACTCTCAGCACACACCAGATGTAAAAGCTGGCTGCAGGAATTGATGCATCTTTGATGAAATGGATACTGCTTCTAGACTAACAGCCGGCTGCCCCCCTGCCTTCTCTCGCCTGTTTTCTGGGGACTCTCAGATGAAACGAAGGAGCACAATGGTTATGAACATTTTGCCTAGCTCAGCGTGTATTAGGACATTTAAATGCTTTTATATGACTACCAGTTTCTCTGCCTTTTCTTTTTCTTTTTTTTTTTTTTCAATTTTTTTCTTTTTTTTATTATCATCATATTCTTCTTTATATTACATTGAATTACATATAACTTTACAGTGTATTACATTGCTTTTTCAAAAGGAATGCCATGCATGTCAGTCAGTACAGAGACATTAATCTCCCTGCTTCAACATTCATATCTTTTCTGTTTTCCCCAATCATTATTATTATTATTCTAATTATTTTTTAAAACAGTCAATCGCTATTTCTCGTTTTACTTGTATAAATACTTTGCCCATCATGAAATACTTCTCAGACAAATCCAGTTGAGAATATTATACATGTCAACATCAACAGTTAATAAGCCATATCTGTTTCTCACTAACGTCCTGCCTCTCTATTGTTCATTTGTTATCTTTCTCTATCCTCTTCTCTTCACTTCCCTGCCTCTTCTTTTTATAACAAGATGGCACTGGTGTGGCCAAAACTTCACCCTACAGGAATAGGTCAATGTTTGCCTTACCACGTAATGGGGGTGCTGGCTTAAGATTTCCCAAATTAATTCAACAAAGGGTGGGTTTCAGGCGAGTAGGAAGGGAAACACCTTCGTAGGGGGGACTAAAGCTGGAATAAGTAAAACTTTTAAGAGAGAAGTTACTGTGCTCTGAAGATTTGAGTGATTCATTGGAAAATTAAAATTTCAGTTTTTTAAATAGGACAATTCACGCTTATGAATTGTAATGACCAAATAATTGCACTAATGACACTGTTGTATTCAATTTTGGAAGAGTTGGCAGAGTTGAGTTTGTAATGCAATAAATGATGCCTGAATGGACTGTTGCCTCCACTGCAACTTACAAGGAAAATGCTTTCTCCTTAAAGGACTCCTCTCTTTGAAATGCACCAAGTGGCACAAAGCCAAGGGAAGCTGGTGCTTAAGCAACCAAGACTGAGCAGCGCCTGTGTGCATTTCAATCTCAGCCAACCGAAGTAAATGTTATTGGAGCTTTTGTGCTGTAAAATTGCTGCTTTCATGCCCACTGCATCTGACAATAGGAATCCTTGGTCTACCAGGATAGAGGGAGGTTGTTGTGCCTCCCAGCCAGATTTCTACATTCCTAAGAAAAGGGCGGGAAGTGGGGCAAAACTGCTGCTGCTCTTAATGGGCTGGGGACAATGAGGCTCAAATTGGCAGTGCATCTGGACAGAGAAAGAGACTTTAAACAGAAATGTATTTCTACTACCTTCTGCATTAACGCTGGGCTCTGGGAAGGTGTCCTTTCAGAATAATTCTGACATGTTTATAAAAACAAAATTAAATTCTAAGGGGTAGTGGCTTAAAGTTTAAAACTTAATGATCAGAAAATTATAAAAACTTACAAATCAACACTTTAAAACTGAAGGGCAACAGTTTAAAACTCATTTAATGCAGAACTGTTAACATTGGCATTTGTTTTCTGGAGATACTGAGTTTTCCTTCACATGATATTTACTTTGTGTGGGTGCTTAGTTTATATGAATTTTTATTCACTAGTCCAGACACCCCGTCATTTACTGAGCACTTCCTACGAATCAGGCACAAGACATTACTTCTGGTGTTGTAGTTTTTAATGTATTTTATGCCTTAAGCCATACAGATTTTTTTCTTTAAGTATACTGAAAGTAATTTTTAAAGTATCAATGCTCTTAGAAGACGGTTACAATTTTTTTCAGAAAGATACTAACATAATATCTACCATATAAGTTTATTTTAAGTAAGATTTAAATGCTGTTTCATGGAACCAGCAGTTGGCATAATGGCTGTGTTGGTGGACTTCCATGTAGTTGACCGTGGTTTGAGTCCCGGACCCGGTGGCTTAAACTCACACTGGGCACGTGTATGTGTGTGCCCAAGATCCCAAGAGGAGAATGGAAGAGAAGGGACTGTGGTGTGGCCATCCCCCACCCCCGGGGGGGTGGGGGGGGGTGGGTGACTTCTGGCTTTCTGTCTCTCTCTGTCTTTCTGGCAAGTGCATGCTCCCTATAGCAAAAACCTCTCAATAAAAAAAAAAAAAAAAAAAAAAAAAAAAAAGAATAAATGCTATTTCAATTAATGGGGGATTGGGAATCAAATAATATTTCTTGATTTTTAAAAAACTTTATGATCGTTTGCCGGTGGTTATGATACATAGTTGAATTTATAACTAACATCAAAACAACACAGAATAATCTGGAATCACTAGCCTGGTTTAGACATAGACTAATTCTATTAGAATGTCTTGTTGTGAGAGCCAGCAGGTGGCATGGTGGTTAAGGGCACTGGACTCCCACAGGGCCAACTGCGGTTCAAGTCCTGGATCTGGTGGCTTGCTTTCTCACTTTCTCTCTCTCTCTCACTCTGTCCCTTTCTGGTCACATTTAAATAAATGAGTGAATGAAGTTAAATAAAATAATTCTTAAAAAAAAAAAAAAAGAAAAGAATGCTTTGTTATGTTCATTATGCCCTTACTTACAATTTACCATCATGCAATCACATGGCCATTAATGTGAGCTAAGTAACCACATTCACTATTTTTTGGGGAGAGGCTGGTGATACTTCTGCATTGTATACATGAAGCATAAAAAATGGAGACCGCAAGAGTTCTGCCTCCCTTCTCCATCTTTTCCCTACCCTTTCAACTCACTGTAGAGGCCTTAAAAAGACCGAAGAGCAAGAGGAACATAAATCATGCAAAGTAAAGAAAGCACCTTAAAGGAAAAGAAGAGAAGTGACATAGAAAATTAAAGCTGCAAAAAGACAAATGAGGCCGTCCCCTTTCTCCTAAGTATTCCAGATATAATGAAGTGGGTTCTGTTTCAGCTTTCTTCTCACTTTTTTAAAAATATATTTCACTTTAGTTATCCATTTATTTATCTATTTATTTTAATTTGACCAGAAAAGGATAGAGTGAGAGAGCGAGAGACAAAGTGAGAAAGCAAGCTGCCAGGTCCGGGACTCAAGCCACATTTGGCCACGTGGGAGTCCAACACCCTTAACCACCACGTCATCTGCTGGTCCCTGTTTCAGAATTCTTCTGATTATTCTTTTTCCTTATAGCTTCTAAATAGATCTGCCTTTGAACTGCCACTTAATAATCCTATGACCCTGAGCAAGTTACTTAACCTCTCCATGCCCCATAGTTTTAGTCTGTGAAACAGGGTTAAGAATACCAAATCCTCAGGGATATACATTGCATTAAATATCATATATATATGAACACACTTGTCTAATATAGTGTCTGGCTCATAGGAGGCCCCTAGTAAATGTTAGTTTCATTTTCTTTCTTTTGTGATACATTTACTTTACTAATATGTAAGAAAAATCACCAAAGCTAATGTAAGCATATACTTTATAAAACAGTAGATCCTAGATTTCTCAGATCAATGTTTTAAAAGCAACTAATTTGAATGAATCAAAACATTGATATTAATTATCATTTGGAGTATTTAAATGTTAGATTAAGAAGCTGGTCTCCCTTGTTTAATCACTCTAATTACTGTGGTGTCTGAATTTTATTTTATCTTTTAACTGCACATTTTTAGGAGGAGCTCAAATAAAACCTAAATGGGTGACGAGAGTCGTATGGTTGTGTGTTTAGCTTCAACGATCAAGTGTCGATGTTTCTGGGACCCCATTTCTGGCTTCTAACCTAGTTGACATTTGGAAACAATGTTTTCCTTTAGCTTAAAGGGTTGCTTTGCAATACTTTAACAGGACATCGCTTCCCCTATGGAAGCAATTATGCCCTGTGCAGATTTTTCCAGCTCTCACATTTTCTCACTACGTGTTAATAGGATTGTATCTGTGCTCTCAGGCCGACGGCACGCTACACCTTAGGCTGATCAGACTACCTGGGAGACGGTCTCCCTGTACAAGAAATCACTTGTCATTTGGATCCTGTAGATTTGTAAATATTTTGAGAAATCTTTCTTAGAGAAACTTACATAATTGATGAGAGTGGTGTGCTCTAAACTTTCCTCTGAAAGGTGAGAAGTCTGCATTCAGACATGATGTAATTAGTCTTGTCATTATAATTAAGGAAAAAGGTAGCAAACTATAAGTCTTGCAAAATGTGAGTGAAAGGATATCGTAGTTTAACTAATTGTTCAACCACATTATAAAGCTTGATTTTAGCAGGTAAAAGGTCAGATGATATGAAGACTGTAATTGTCTCTCGGTAAGTTTGAATTCTTGAACTAGCAGAGGCATATTTTTTACACATTAGAAGAACAGTACAAAGTTTGGCTTTGCAACTAAAGAATAAAACCATGAAGGAAAAGATTAACCATATCAGAGATGAAGAAGAGATAAAAATAGGCTGGTCATCAGAAAACCTTTATTATACATACAATATTTCTCTTCTCTCTCAAAGCATGAGCAGAAAAAAAATGAATAGCTTTTACCTAAGGAGCAGTCACCTTATCAGGCTAACTTCTTGTCAGATATCACGAATATACACACATTAGTGTCTAAGACTGGACATAAGTAATATGATATAGAAGGTTTTTTATGTGAAAAAAATTAAGACACCTTCCTAAGAATATTACTGAATATTCTATTTCAAGTGTAAGGGAGTAGACATAAAATTATCCTTTGGAGAAGAGGAAAGATTGAGTTGGGAGGTCTTGTGCTTTGCAAAAATTTGGCATCAGAAGTGAAAGGGCTTAAAAGCCAGAGACTTTGAAATAAGCTGAATCACAAAGCAGATGAACTCTAACTCTCCATTTTCTTTGAAGGTTTAGATCCTAACCCAAGTTATCAAGCTGTTATGGTTTGAAAAAGTGCTGTAAAAGCTAACAGCAAGAATGCCTTTCAAATCTAAATGAGAGGAGGCATTAATCCTTAGTAGCTGTCTTCCTTAGCAATATGTAAAAAATCAAAAATTGTTTAAAACTAATCTTCAATGAAAACTCAAAATCTTGCTCTTAAGTTTATCCATAGTAAATGAATTTCATTTTTAAAAATTATTTATTAAGATTATTAAAGCAAATTATGATATACATATAATAAGGCAATCCTTGCCATGACCATCCAATCCTTCATTCAGTTATTTTTTGCCATAGGGTATGTGCACTCACTGGGGAGAGACAGAGAGAGACACAGAGAGGGAAAGTGAGCAATCACCTCCCCAGGGGGGGATGGTCACATTGCAATCCCTTTTCCTCCACTCTCCTCTTGGGATTTTGGGAATGCATGCACAAGCCCAGCATGATTTTCAAGTCTTCGGGTCCAGGACTTGAACTACAGTCAGCCATGTGGAAGTCCAGCACCTTAACCACCATACCATCTGTTGGCCCCAGCCATTTATATTTTACTGCTTCAGTATCATGTATGTCCAGGAACCAAGTGTTAGCTCTTTCTCTCATTTTGTCTATCAAGTTCTATCATTTTTCTGAAGGACATAGACAACTTTGAACATTCTCTTCTAGTTGATAACTATTCAGTCAAGATTTAACTTGGAGGAACAAAAGATGGTTTACATAATTTTAAAATACCCTTTAAACATCTTGGGAGTATATTCATTAATAGAACCCATATTAAAATAATTCACAGGGGGCTAGTGTGGTGGTGAATGTGGCTGGATCCAAAATGGCCAAATGCAAGGTTCGTGTCCCAGACTTGGTGCTTGAGAAACACGCCAGCTATGAATGTACACCGAAAACCCTAAAGGAAGGGGAGACAGAGAACAACAGGTTGCAGTATGACCATCCCCCATGTGGGTGCTTTCTCATTTTCATTCTGTCTCTCTCCAGCAAGGGCAACACTCTGGCAATTTTTTTTTTGGGGGGGGAGGAGGTTTATCGCAATAGGGCACATGCGCTCGCCAGACAGACAGAGAGAGACGTAGAGACAGAAAGCGAGAAATCTCCCCCCAGGGGGGATGGCCACGCCGCAATCCCTTCTCCTCCATTCTCCTCTTGGGATCTTGGGCACGCACGCACACGCGCCCGGCGTGAGTTTCAAGCCACCGGGTCCGGGACGCAAACCGCGGTCGACTACGTGGGAGTTCAGCGACATAGCCATTACGCTAACTGCTGATTCCCCACTCTGGCAATTTTTAACAAGAAAAGAAAACAATGAAAACTCACACGGTCTTTAACCTTCAAGTCTAACCTGCATGTCTCATTCTATCATCTAACTTACTCTCTCCTTTCCTGTCTTGGCCCACAGTAGGACCAGATGGTCACTACCCATTACATCTCCAAAAATCCAAAGAACACATCTTCCCTTTGCTCTCTCTCCTCTTTATTAAGTAATGTAATTCTTCTGTAAGATTTTCTCATGAGTCTCATTTTCTAATCTTTTAATTAGCTTGGTAACTCTCAGAACACTGCAAATTTCAGAACTGTGCAGCAAAACTGAATTCTGATAAAGGTCTGATGAACGCAAAATAAAATGGTTGAAATATCACATAGCTCGACTAAGAGAACCTTGAGAGTAAGAAGCCAAGTCTTCTACGTCTCTACAGTATCTAAAATATAAGTAGGTGTTCAATAAATGAGGAATTAATGTGTCAGCAGTCACTGGGATTCCAAATATCTCCCACTACTAAAAGCAAATCCAGAACTACTTTTCTGTTATTTTTAAGTGTGATGGAGGAAAGGGAAAAAAAAGGTAACAATGGAAAAATTGCTACCAAAGCCCAAGCTGATAAACAGTCTTGTTACTCGCAATTGTTGCATAGGGGGCCAGCAGGTGATGTGGTGGTTAAAGCAGTGGACTCCCACAGGGCCGACCACGGTTTGGGATTGGGACCTGAAGGGCTTCTTCCCCCCACCCTCTCTCTCTCTCGTGAGCACATGTGCCCTATGTAAAAACAAAACAAAACCAAAGGCATTGACATGTCTTTGCCTTTCTAAGATTTTGTCAACACATAAAGAAATCATATCTTTGCCTTAAGGTTACATATCATTTAATGTTAAATACATTAAAAGATGCAACCTTTAGAATACTACTGCGTGTTTATCAAATTTTACTAGTCTGCATAATGAACAGGGATCATAGTAAGTTAGGCAAACTAGTAACTCTGTTTGGGATGAGTCCTTATCAAATTACATGTACATTTAAAATTGTATCTTTATATTATCCCTCTCCTTTTGTACATATTACAATAAGCTCGTTGTACTTTATTATGATTTTTCTTTTTCTAATTTGCCAGAGGGCTCATGCACTTGCCAAGAGAGACAGTCAGACAGGGGAAGTGAAAAAGCGCCTCCCTAAAAGGGAATGGGCACACTGCAATCCCTTCTCCTCCATTTCTTTTCAGGACTTTGTGTGTGGCAGACACCCTGCGTGTTTCTCAAGCTGCAGAGTCTGGGACACAAACCTTGCAGTCAGCCAGGTGGGATCCAGCCACTCTAACCATCACACTATGGGCTGGCCCTCTTCAGATCATTTCTAATCATCACAGTTGGGAAAGTTATTTCTTCAGGCAAATTCACTTACTTGAGTATGTACTGGTTTATTTATACAGTTTACATAGCTGTCCTCTCACCTCTGTTGTGACTTTTTCTTTTAAATAATGCAATTTACATTTATTTATTATTATTAAGTTTGCTATAGGGCACATGTACTCAACAGAGAGAGACAGAGAGACAAACAGAGAGAAAGAGAAAGCGGGAAAGAGAGAAAGCAAGTCACCAGTCCAGGATTTGAACCGTGGCCAGTCATGTGGAAGTGTAGCACCTTAATCACTCTGCCACCTGCTGGCTTATTAGCACAAACTGAACATCAGTATGGCCCTAAAAATAAAAATCAGAGAGGTTAGCTGAGAGCTCTGTGTAAAAGGAGTCAGCATAATCATTTTTGTCTTATGAAGGGAGAAAAGTTAGGGGAAATTATATATAAAGGTATTTTAAACAGAAAGTATTTAAACCCTCTCCCATCTGACTTACTCCTTAAAACATTGCTTAGTCCCTCTACCAAAGGCTGAAATGAGTATCTTTCCTTCTCAGTTTCAAGATCTCAGTGCATGTTTTCATTCAATAAATACTTTTTCAATAAATGGCCTGTGTTAATAAGCATTATACTAAGTACTGGATCACATTAAGGAAGGAGAGATAATTGTGACTGAAAAATCCTCAACCTATCCCTAGTATTAGAAGCATTAATAGGAGCCAGTAGATGGTATAGTGGTTATGTTGCTGGATTCCCACATGGCCTACCGTGATTCGAGTCCATGGCCTACTGTGATTCGAGTCCTGGACCCAGTGGCTTGAAACTCATGCCAGGCGTTGTGTGCTTGCGTGCCCAAGATCCCAGAAGGAGAATGGAGGAGAAGGGATTCCGATGTGGCCATCCCTCCCCTCCCCAGAGGGAGTGTGTGTGTGTGTGTGTGTGTGTGTGTGTGTGTGTGTGTTATTTCTCACTTTCCCTCTCCCTGTCTCTGTCTCTCTTTCCAGTGAGCACATGCACCCTACGGCAAAAACCTCTACCAAAAAAAAAGCCGAAAAAGGCAACATTAATAAGTTGTCTCTGGTGATGGAAACCCAGAATATCTGAAAGGCATATTTTAAATAAGCTTCAAAGGCTAATGATTAAAGTCAGAATATGATTTCAGAGAACAAAAATCAAGAATGAATATCTACAAAAGATGCTATCACATGAGAGAGAAAAAAAAAACACAAATTTATCAGAGCAGGAAAAAGAATAAGGGAATGAAATTTACCATAGGATTTAGTCTTCTCTGAGAAGAGAAGTTACAATTTACAAATATGAGATTATTCTCTGGATTAGATTTTGGCAAATAAGTCTGGAAGTATAGCTAACTTTTATTTCTTTTGTGAATCCAAGTATATTCAAATTCTTAAATTCTGTATTCAAATGTATAAATCCATTTCCATATGACCACATGAGCTACTTTAAAAATTGCTTTATCTGTTCTGGTTTTGTTTTCTTGAGAGATCTTTTGCAATAAGGTATGTGCTCTCGCCAGAGACACAGAAAGTGAGAAATCACCCCCAAGGGGGATGGCCATGTCGCAATCCCTTCTCCTCCATTCTTCTTTTGGGATTTTTGGGCATGTACGCACACGTAACCAGCATAAGTTTAGAAAGAAAGAAGCTTGAAAAAATTATAATTCCTAAATTAAATAAAAAATTTTTTCCTCCTATATTTCTGTAGAGTCAGGGGAAATTAAAAGGAGGGGGGAAAAAAACAGATTTATAACTAGACTGCAAAGTTTTTTCTTCCAGAACCCTCCTTCTCTCTGTCCTTAACGCCCTAACGTTTTTAGCCATATTCAACAGATTACGAGTATCCTATGTTTCTTTGTATTATCTGAAAGACTAATTCTTCTGCAGAAGAATGCGTGATATGTTAAAAGAAAACACATCTGAAAGGATCTCAAAAGTGAAGAAAATTAAGCAAAGAAAATACTTCAAAAGCAGGCTCCTCAGTGAAAGGTGCTGAGCCCTGGAAACATGACTCAAACAATGGGCAGGCTGCTTCTGGGATTCTCGGATGCTGACAAGCCTAACACTTGCCTTCCACTTCTCTCTGAGAACTTGTCTAACACACATTCCTAATCCGAAAACAAGAAGTAAGCACTTCAAGAGTCCTGGAATCCCACAGATGAGCTGGAAAACTCGAACAACACACTTCGTCTTAGCCAACGGGCTTTCTATGCTATTACAGATGTCATCTCAGAATGGGAACTAACCACTCCACCCATATTTTATTGGAACGGAATAAAAAGAAAATGCTTTATTTTAAAATAGGAGTTTCCAAATCATGAATTTGTGGTTGAACAGGACTGGTTCTTTGTTGGTCTGTAACTACAGTGCTGAACTTTGACTTGATTGTAACATCCATTGGTGTGCAGGTGAACACAAATACATTCTTATCACACACACTCAACACACACTCACACACCAGACTAATACACGGCTCTGGAGGAATTAAAATTTTTTGTAATGTCACTAGACACATTAGAATTGTAACTGGGACAGACATGTTAAAATGCTGTCTTCCCTTACATACTCTTACATACTCCTTTTGTTATTGCTGCGTTGCAAAGTAAGAGAGAAAACCCCACATCATCTCAGTTATTCCCTTTATAAAAGCAAATGACATGGCTTTTAGAAAATATCTGAAGGCAATCACAACAATGAGTCTAGTTTGCCATGGTAGGGGGAGGAGTGGATGGGGGCAGAGAATGCTTAAGAAGAGAATAAGAACAATGGGAGGATTTCGGAAGTGTTGATGCCTTTTTTTTAAAAAAAAAAAAAAAAAAAAAAAAGAATTATTTAATTTTATTTATTCATTCATTTATTTTAATTTGACCAGAGAAAGGCAGAGAAAGAGAGAGAGAGAGAGAGAGGAAGCAAGAAAGCAAGCCACCAGATTCAGGACTTGAACCGTGGTTGGCCATGTGGGAGTGTCCAGGCCTTAACCACCATGCCACCTGTTGGTCCCCATGCTTCCTTTTTAAAATGAGGTTGGCAACTGACAATGACTACTGTGTTAAGAAAGATTCCAAAGCTGCCTTTGAGCTCAGAAGTAAACACTACCATGACCCATTATTGACACCTGGAGCAAGTGTTAGAGGTGGCAGGGAGTGTTAACATACATGCCATACATTTGCAAAGACTGAGTAAAACATCTGAACCAGGTGTCTAACCAATGAATGCCAGAACTAATGGGCTCACCTCCCCTTGGGGTCATGGAAGTGCCCTTTTCCCAAGAGGGACACAGGGGTATGGTTAAGCACTCCCTGTTTTTCACTCCAAAATGTAAAGAATCTGTATTGAAGTTGTAGAGTCTTGTTCTAAATATTAACATTCTTCATGTTCCTATTACTTTTGTGTCTATTATGAATGCTGTGCATTTAAAGGCATCTTATATTTTCCTAAAACAAGAGAAATATATGGGTCTGGATTAAAGAAATTCCCACGAGTGAGACATGGTTGTTCTCTTTTTCTATTTCAATCAGATATAAGAAGTGAATTAAAAAAAAAATTCTTTTTGAGAGAGATGGTAAATGATGGGGTTTAAAAAAGAAAATCAGTGTGCAAGCCCAAAAGTGTAGCAGTTAAGAACTGAGTATAGGGAGCCAGATCCCACGTAATAAACAGCGGTTTAAATTCCAGCCCTGGCAGCTTGGAAAATATGCAGGGCACATGTGTGTGCATACCCCAAATCCTGATGGGACAGGAAAATGGAGAAAAACAACTGTGGGATGACAGGCCCTACTGGGGGTGCTTTTTTTTTTTGCTCTTTCTCTGGTGAGTGCACATGCCCTCCGGCAATAAATAAAAGAAAGAAAATGGTTTATGTGGCTACTGCAAAGCATTTATTTCCTCTCAGCGCCTTAATTTCTGTAATTACAAAGTACTTCTAGGAAATTTTAAATAAGAAGTTATCAAGCAACAAATTTAGAAGACAATTGTGGTTACTTACATGATGTGAAAAATAGAGAATTTTGTCAAACCAGGAAAGCTGAACGCTGTCATCTTCTTTCCATGGAGTGGAACTCAAATGGAAACGGTACCAATACACATTAGATAGGGGTTGGTGGTGTACCAAGTGTCTGGCATCAAAACAGCCTGCATGAAACTGCACTTAGCAACCACATCTGGTTGTCATGGAGACTGACTGGGGTGGAAGGGACTATACATATCCCCTTCCATATCTCATGGACTGGGTGAAGGAGATAACTTAGAAGCAACTGGGGGGGGGCACTAAAAAATTAAAATATAGATTGAGATTTTATACAAGGAGAAGTATATAGGCCATTTTATTTTTATTTTTTAAAAATGTTATTTATTAACACTGATTAGTAATGAATTCATATTCATGACAGCATATAAGCCAATTTATCAAACAGCTAAAAAACACAATGAAAAAACTATGATTTACAAATAAATGATAAAACATTGTACTCCATGTCTTTTTATTAGCCACAAACCCATGAAAATCTAAAATTAAGAGCTTGCAGAGTGTTCTGGTCTGAGAAGTAAGTGTTTGCAAAGCAAACACACACACTTGACCATTTTACCATGATTCTCTGTTCTACTAAACAAATAATCAAATGTAAGGTCAAGATCTCTGCTTGCTCATAAAAATTAATCAAAGGAAATACCTCAAGAAATGGAAGAGGAGATATTTATTTTGTAGAAATATGCATATTCAAGATTAGAAAACTAACACATAAGATTGACTCAGCAGTGATCAGACAGATCAGATTCTACAAATGCAGTATGTTGGGAACCTTCAACCAAAGGCTTTGAATCAGACGTATGCAGATTCCAATATGGACGGCTTTGAAGTGATCTCTGCTAACCAGAGGAGAGGCAGATGCAGAACTTCTACAAAAAACAGGCCACTTTAAGACATTCTTTTGATTATCAATAAGTAACTCATCTATTTTTAGGATGATTTGTGGACAAATTTAATCTCTGGAGGCATTTCTCTTTCCTTGCACACTTCTGAGCTATTTCAATGGCTTGAATAGTGTGGGTTCTCACAGAAGAAAATTTCATTTTGCTTAACTGAAGCAGAACACCAATAAAAAGGCAGACGTTTAATCCACTCAAGGATTCAACAAATTCTTACAGAGCACCTACTATGGGTTCTAAGTATACACTAGTAAACAAAATTGACATGGCCCCAGCTATCAAGGAACTTTCAGTTTTCCTAGGAAGAAAAATAATAAAAAGGAAACGAACATAACAAATTAGTATAACTGCTATGAAAAAAAGCAAAGAGGATAAAGAAATAGAACAAAAATAGCGAACCATACTTAGATAGGGAAAGAAGGTTTCTAGCAGAGCTGGTATTTAGCTAAAGACAGAGAAAACAACTACTAAACCAAGTGTCAGTGGCAAACCTTCCAGGAAGATGGAACTGAGCGTGTAACGTCACTGGGAGGGAGACCTCGGTAAGCTGTAAAACCAAGAGAAGGCCAGATGGCAGATGAGACTAGAAAGGGAGACAGCGGCTCGGCTATGCAGGGTCTTGTTGGCCATGGGAGGTTTGAAGCAGGTTAGAACTAAGAATTAGCTTTAGCTTTTAAAACTACTCTAGCTGCTAGAAACCAAGCCAGCGGGGCAAGAGATGATAGTGACGGCCTGAGGTGCGGGTGTTTGGAAAGGGGCTGAAGAAAATAGACTTAAGATCTTATTATGAAGGTGCTAAGGACAGCTTGCTAATTTATCAATCTTCTATGCAAAAATACACACCTAATGGGTCAGCAGATGGCATGGTGGTCAAGGCGCTAAATCCCACATTGTCAACCCGGTGGTTCGAGTCCTAGACGTTGCCTCTTCAAAAACACACCGAGTGTGTGTGCGTGCATGCCCAAAAATCCCAAGAGGAGAACAGAGAAGAGACTGCTGTGTGGCCGTCCCCCTGGGCGGTGATTTCTTAGTTGACCTCTCTAGCTGACACTTGGGTGAGCACATGTGCCCAATGGCAAAAATTAAAACCAAACCAAAACAACACACCTATTACCTGACAAACCAAAAAGAAGTATTTCTATGTAAACCATAAAATAAGTAAATCGGATTGTTTGATGTCTTAACTTTTTCCCTCAATTTTATTTTCATTACACGCTAGAATCACAGCTCTGTAATTACAGAATAAGATGGCATCTTAGAAATCCTCTTGACTAAACACTATTACTTCTTTATAAGGCTCAGCCACTTTTCAATACATTTTATTTCTGCAGAGATGTGGACTAAAAGTAAATCCCTGAGGGCAACTTAGCAAAAAGAGATGTAGCGTGTAAGTTTGGGTAGCTACTGTGAAGGAGTCTGGTGAAAGATGTACTGGTTGAGGGCTCCTGATCTACTCCAACTCAGGCTCAGGTTACCAAAAAAAGTGGATGCCAAGAGGCATTTAGATTCACTCAGGTAAGAACTAATTATATATTATGAGAAAGAATCCTTAGCAGGGTGGATTTATATTTGACTCCAAGGCCTTGACTTTTGCAAACTCATAGTTTGTCCAACTAACCCACAGGTTCTCTCCTTATAAGCATGTCTTCTCGTTTACATGAATCCCTGCATGGCCTGCAAAGGAAAAGGTGAGGGAGAGAGGGGTGACAACATTTTTATTTGCTAGTGGAGTAAAGGGAAGAGAGGGGAAGGGGCCACCGATACGGTGGAGGAGAGAAGTCTGAGCAGTGGCCCTGTTTTCAAATCCACAGTGCGCTACTGGAAAGGCCTGGGAAGAGGTGTGGCAGGGAGAGGATCAGCTGGAATGGGAGAGGCCAGGGCAGCTGGAAGGATGAAGAGAAACAGAATAAGGTGGGGCGGAATTCCAAATGGAGGCAAGGGTGTGGTCTCCCTGTGCATTACCAATGAAGAACTTCCATGTATATAACCTTCTAAATACAATATTTATTAGCTGTGTAAGCCTCCTCATTAAACTATAAATTGAAATCTAATATCTCGTTAATTTACGTAAGTGAAGTGCCAGGAAACATTCAAAGAAAAATTGCAGCATTTACCCTTCCCTTTATTTTAGTTTTCTGAAATATCTTCACGTCCTTAAGCAAAAAAGTGTTACACAATATTTTTGTTCTTAAATAAGATAAAGTTACTCCTTCCCCCATTTAATCCAGAAGGATTGAGTATTAAACTATCTGAGCTGGCATTTCAAAGAACAAAATAAACCCGAATAAAGAGAAACACTTTTCTAAAGATTCCTATCCTATAGCAAGAATATTCAAAGCACTTAAAATAGAGTAGCTGATAAAAAAAAATAAATAAACTGTATTTAATTGCATATTATCCTTCCTATAGAGTACCACCAGAAAATCCTGTGTCAACAACTTTGCACAAGTTAAAAGTTACATATGTTATAACATATGTCATATAAGTTCTAGCTATCTCAATTTCTTATGGTTTTTTGGGGGAGGGAGATAAAATCCTGAAGATCTTTTGGTTTGGCCTTTTTTTAAAAATTTTTTTTTTTTAATTTTGCTATAGGGAACATGCATTTGCCAGAGAAAGAGAGACAGAGAGCAAGAGCGAAAAAACACCCTCCCAGTGTGGACGGCCATGCCACACGTGTGCACGCGCGCGCGCACACGCACACACACACACACACACATGCGTGGTGAGTGTTTCAAGCCTCTGGGCCTCAGACTCTAACCACACAGTTGGTTATAGAAGATCTAGCAGCCACTTAAACCACCACACTGCATGGCTGGCCCGTGGTCTTTAATTAATTAATTTTTTTTTTAAGGTTTCTACCATAAGTCACGAGTGCTCACCAGAGAAAGACAAAGACAGACAGTAAGAAAGAAAGTGAAAAAAATCTGTCCCCCCTTCTCCACCCTTTTCCTCCTGAGATTTTGGGCATGCACACACACCTGCTCGTAGTGATTTTCAACCCACCAGGTCTGGGACTTGAACTACAGTTCCATGTGGGAGTCCAGAACTTAACAACCACGCCACCTGCCAGACCCAGATTTTTTGTTTTTAAAGATGAGAGAATAGAGACCTCAGTAACTTAAAGGTTAGCAGTTGTTAGGAGTAAGGGACCAGCAGGTGGCATGGTGGTTAAGGCACTAGACACTCCGACATGACTGACCAGGATTCTAGTCCCGGACCTGGGGCTTGCCTCTCTCTCTCTCTCTCTCTCTCTCTCTCTCTCTCTGTGTGTGGTCAAATTAAAATACATGAATGAATAAATTAAATTAAATTAAATTAAATAATTATTTAGGAATAAAAAGAAGTTATTAGAAGTAGAATGCAGGCCTCCTTGGGCTCCCCCCTCCATTATAATATTACTTCACTTAAAATTTACATATGCAAAAACCAAGGTAAGATAAAATGAACTTTATTAAGATACATGTAACTCCCAAATAGAAGCATTAACCTTTTCTGATGCAACAGAACAATTCCATGTGCCTCCTGACATAGAAGCTTTCCTCCTCTTCCTAGTAAATTTGTTCCAGGGATTGGTAGGTGGCGCAGTGGTTGAAGCACTGGACTCCCACGTGGTCAATGACGGTTCGAGTCCCAGACCTGCTGGCTTGCTCACTCACTTTCCCTTTCTCTGTCTCTCTCTGGTTAAATTAAAAATAAATAAATTAATTAAATTAAACAAATAATTTTAAAAAAGAGAATGTTTTTCAAAACAAATTAAATCAATTTGTTCCATTAAGTAATGCTTTGTTAGTTTCTAGTTTCCATTGCTAACTAGTTCTTCTCCTGGGCTCTATACTGAGATGCTTCTCGCTCTCTTCCATCCATCCATCCTCCCATCCATTCACTCATGACCAAGGTGTCTGTCTAGCAAAAATATAACAGACCAATCATGAGCTAGATGCATTTGGGAACCCTTTGTTATATCACAGACATCTGGTGTGATTTCTGAAGTTAGAATACTTGGGATTCTAACTGGCTGTATGACCTTAGAAGAGTCATACAAACCTCTTCAGGCCAAAAACTGGGTGACTCAAGAATCTGACCTTTAGCTTCCTCATTAAAGAGCATATAGGATTCTTAGAGTGACAATAAAGTCTAGATAGTCTGTGCCCTGGAAAGTAGACAGTTTAATAAGACATTCTTTCATAAATCGGGGCTCCCCAAGAACTATACTCTCTGTAGGGAAACTCTAATACAACTACCCCACATAAAGTGACACAAAGAAGCTTGCCTGTCGTGACCCTGGCTCTGGGTGGACAAAGAAAAACCTCTCCTTTGAGAATTTATAACCAGGAGGTAGCCCTTCAATGGGCCTGCCCACCAAATTCACGTTACCTGTGTCTGAAAACCTGAAGCTGAGGAATTAGTGTGTCCCAGATAACATGTGCCTGAGGTACCTGGCAGAAACAAAGGAAAATCCTCTGCTGAAATTCCAGGCTGTTCACCAGCAGCCAGGCCTCAAAGAATTTCCACCAAGGTCCAATGAGCAGAAGCTTATAATAAGAGTAACAAAGAGACCTTAGCTCAATGTGAGGCATATGATAAGCGCTCGATTAAAAAAAAAAAAAAGGTAGGAGGCTTTGTTAACTACCTAGTTATGGTTTTAGTCTCACATTTTCTTTCTTTTTTTTTTTTTTGGAGAGGTTTTTGCTATAGGGTGCGTGCGCTCGCCAGACAGACAGAGAGAGACATAGAGACAGAAAGCGAGAAATCACCCCCCAGGGGGGATGGTCACGCCGAAATCCCTTCTCCATTCTCCTCTCGGGATCTTGGGCACGCACACACACGCGCCCAGCATGAGTTTTAAGCCACTGGGTCCGGGACGCGAACTGCGGTTGACTATGTGGGAGTCCAGCGACATAGCCATTACGCTAACTGCTGGTTCCCTAGTCTCATATTTTCAAACTAAGAAGTTGCTCAACAAATAACAGGGACTATTTGTGCTGGCTGTTAACGATTTTTATTAGTGATGGCTTATCACATATTGCTAAAAAGCATTTCTCTACTGAGCTTGAGGGCTTTGAGAAATTGAAATCTGCTTTCTAATCTTCTTCATCATATTAGATATTGAATTGTTGGTAATACGCTATCTGGTATGAAAACACAGCTTATTGTTCATGACAGATACTAAATAAATTCATGCATGTTATATACTAAGTTTCAAGCAAAATTCCTGGAACAAAACATGAGTTCAGGGAACCAGCAGTTAGCGTAATGGCTATGTCGCTGGACTCCCACGTAGTTGACCAAGGTACGCGTCCCAGACCCGGTGGCTTAAAACTCACGCCAGGCGCATGTGCGTGTGTGCCCAAGATCCCGAGAGGAGAATGGAGGAGAAGGGACTGCGGCGTGACCATCCTCCCTGGGTGGTGATTTCTCGCTTTCTGTCTCTATGTCTCTGTCTGGCGAGCGTACGCGTCCTATAGCGAAAACCTCTCCAAAAAAAAAAAAAAACAAACATGAGTTCATAGAACCTTCTTTCCCTTGACCAATTGCATGGTTGAAAATGTTTGTACTGTCCTATAATTTAAAATAGATTTAGGGCTGGCACATAGCATGGTGGTTAAAAGGTGCTGGACTCCCACATGACTGATCATGGTTCGAGTCCCAGACCTTACAGCTTGCTTGCTTGCTTTCTCTCTCTCTCTCTCTTTCGTCAAATTAAAAATGACAATAATGATAAATAAAATAAAGAAAATAATTATTTAAAAAGTAAAAATAAATAGATTAATTTTGGGCTGACCTGTGGCATGGTGGTTACAGAAGCTGGATCTCGTAATTTGCAAGGCTAAATCATACTAGATGTTTTTGTGTTTCAAAAACACCTTGCTTTTTAAAATTTAAGTTCTGAAGTCACACTTCCTGGGTTACAATTCTGAGTACCATTGATCAAAGGTTTGAATTTGAACAAGTTATTTAAACTTTCTTGGTTTTATTTTTCTCATCTGTAAAATGGGATTACTAATAGACTCTACCTCATGAATACAACTAAAGTGTTAAAAACAAATGCCAGGCACACAGTGAGTGCTTAGTAAATATTAACCTAATTACCATTCTTTGCACCTGGCAAGATTTTTCATATGTGAGCAAAACAGTGACTTCTTAGGTAAATCCTCCATAATCCTCTAAACTGGGTTAGTTTCTTCTATTATAAACTCTGCAGTTCTTCATGGCCCTTTTGCACAACGAAGTTTCATGAGAGCATTGGTGGACGTATGTCTCTCTTGTTAAGCAGGACATCCTGACTCACAGCCCATTTTGTGTGTGTGTGTGTGTGTTCATGCTTCATTTCATTTTTCTAGATTTTTTTTTTTCCATAGGGTGTGTGTATACTCTCTGGAAAAAGACAGAGAGAAGCACCAAGAAAGGGAAAGTGAGAAATCACTCCCCCAGGGGGAATGACCATGCTTTCTCCTCCATTCTCCCCTTGGGATTTTGGGCACACAGGCACCTGTGCCTGGCATTATTTTTAAGCCACCCAGTCCAGGACTCAAACAGTGGAGTTTGAGTGGTATTTAGCACTTTAAAGGCCACACCATCTCCTGGTGCCTTCTTACACAAAGTGTCCAATGGCAAATATACTAATAGAATTGCATGCATTAGCAGTATTTACTGAACTTAATTCTCTGTAATCCTTAAAAAAAAAAAATTAAAATACCCTCTGGAGCACACAAGATGCTACCACATTATTCTCCTCTTCTCCACTCATTGTCAAACTTCCTGAAAGAGAAGTTGTTATGTTTGCTGTCTCCATTTCCTCACCTGCCCCTCCTTAATCCATTCTACTCTGGTTTCCAATCCTATCCTTCTAGAGAAATACAGTTAAGTTCATCAATGGCTTCCATGTAAAAAAAAGTAGATTTTTGTTGTTGTTGTTTTTCATCTTTTTTGACATTTTTTTTCTTCTTTGTAAAAGGGTCCATGCATTTGTCAGAGACAGAGACAAAGAGAGTGAGAGAAGGAGAAAGCATCCCCAATGGCATGTAGTTGCCACAATCCCTTCTCCTCCATTTCTACGCCCTGCTGGGATTTGGGGCATGCATATACAGGTGCCTAGAGTACTCTCAAGCTGCTGTGGCTGGGTTTCAAACAGTACAGTCAACTATGTGGGATCCAGCTACTTTAACCACCAGGCCACTGAACCAGCCCCTTTTCTGACATCTTGATAGCTTTCTATATCACTGCTGATGTCATTTTTTTTTTTTTTAAAGAGAGGTCTTTTGCTTGCTTGTTTTTTGCTACAGGGCACATGTGCTTGCCGGAGAGACCAAGAGAGACAGAGAGAGACAGAAAGTGAGAAATCACCCCCTGGGGGGACAGCCATGCTGCAATCTCTTCTCCTCCAGTCTCTTCTCAGGATCTTGGACATGCAGGCACACGTGCCCGGCATGAGTTTAGGCCACAGGGTCCAGGATTCAAACTGTGGTCGGCTACATGAAAGTCCAGTGACGTAACCATTATGCCATCTCTGGCCCCATGATGTCCTTAAAATGCCCTTTTCTCTTGCCTCTGTGACATCACATTCTTCATATTTCGGTATTTCTTCCTTGACTTTCTGGTTGTATTGTCTCAGTCTATTTTGTAGGTTCCCATCACTTTATTGAACCACTAAAACAAATAACTACTTGGGCCAGCCAAGTGATGTGGTGGTTAAGGCAGCTGGATCTCATATAACCAACTGGGCGGTTCGAATCCTGGCACTTGTATGTGCATGTCCAGAATCCCAAGTGGAGAGTGGAAAAGAAAGGACCACAGTGTGGTCACATCCTTGGGGGGCAATTTCTCACTTCCTCTCTCTCTCCCCCTCTCTCTTTCTGGAAAGCATATGCACACTATAGCAAATTAATATATATACATATATATATATATATATATATATATATATATATACATGCACACACACATACACACACACACATATACACACATATATATAATTTCTACTTTATTTTTATGTTACTATATATATAGTGCTATACATGTTACTATATATACATATATAATATATAATGTATATATGTATATACTGTATATGTATATATATACTAAATGTGTGTGTATATATAATATATAATATATATATATAATTACTCAGGTATTCTTGTCTTTTCATGTTGTGTGCTTTTTTCTTAAGCAATCTCATCTATAACCCCAGCGTCAGTTATTATTTATATGATGATCATTTAAAATTTATATCCACAGGGCCAGCAAGTGGTATGGAGGTTAAGGCAGTTGGATCCCACATGGCTGACTCTGCAGTCCGAATTCTGGACCCGGTGGCTTGGAAAAAACACTCCAGGCATGTGTGTGTGTGTGTGTTGGGGGGGGGGGGGGGGCGCTCAAAATTCCAAGAGGAGAATGGAGAAGAAGGGATTAAAACATGGCCATCTCCCCGATGGGGTGATTTCTCACTCCCCATACTACGTTTTTCTCTGGTAAACTCAAGTGCCCCGTAACAAAAATGCTTAAAGAAGAAAAATTATGTTTACAGCCCTGACTACTTTCCCCTGAGTGACTTCCTCAGCCATGTTTCTTACTACTACATGTCATCTCCAAAATGTTGCAAAATATCTCAAATTCGATATGTTCAATACAGAACTCAGGATCTTCCCCAGCCTTGTTCAAGCCTCATACTTTGGTCTTCCAATATCCACCTACTTCTCAACTCCATGACCACTTCCTTCCAGTATCTAATTTGATTTTTATTGTAATGAAAGTAATAATTCCAAAGATCTAATCACATTCACCTAATCCCAAGCATTTTTTACTACTTCTTGGCTGAATCCTTACACGTAGCTTGCCTCTGTACCATGCTCCTTCGTTCCTGTGTTCCACAATGATCTTCTCTGGGTTCCTCAGACAGACCCTCCTCCCTCCAGCTACCTCTGCATACGGCCCAGCCCTTCCATGTCCCTCCTTTCTCTCTCTCTCTCATCTGTCCCCAGTCATGTCCCACGAATCTCAGCTTAAACGACAGTTTCTTGAGTAAGTCCCATCACCATGGTGACTTCACATTTATTTGTGTGATCATTTCATTAATGTGCCTCGTTAAATGATAAGCTTCCTAAAGTAGGGAACCCTTGTCTGAATTTCTAACTTTTGTATTCTCGGCATTTAGCAAAATGCTTTGTGCCTCTAGGCACTCTATAAATAGCTGTTAATGAAAACGTTTCGTCAGATTCTTCCTGGGTAGAGCTTTGGCAAAAAGACATAGTTCTGCACACTGCAGTCTGGGGTTCTCATCTGCTAAATAAGGAAGGTGAATTTACTTGCCTGAAATGTGAATTTTAAAAAATACTATCAAAAGTTTATACTGTACCAATGAATGTCTAGATTTCAACATCCACATGGAAGGTACAACCAGCATTTTGTACTTCTGTTCAAAAATAACAGCCAAGGGGTCTAGGAGGTGGCATGGTAGCTAAGGTGCTGGATTCCCACACGGCTAAGCGTGGTTTGAGTCCTGGACCCAGCAGCTTGAAAATCATGCAGGGCACATATGCATGTGTGCCTAAAATCATGACAGGAGAATGGAGAAGGGACTGCAATGTGGCCTTTCCCCCTGGGGAGTGATTTCTTACTTTCCCTCTCTCTCTCTCCAGTGAGCAAAAACCTAAAAAAAACAAAAACAAAAACAAAAACAACCAGCTGAAAGCAAATGGAAATTGCTTAAGAAGCCTCAGTGAAAAGTAGTTAAGTCATTGGGAAGACTGGAGTCAAGTGTCTTCCACTAATAGACAGATATATTTCAGTTTCCATCTGTGCACATTCACGGAACAGTGCTGGACGCCGGGAAACTCAAGATACATCATACAATTTAACAGATTGGTTCACAAATATATCAAGAGACACCCAAAACAAAATTAAGTAACCAGTTCTAGCTATATTATTATTATTATTTTAATTTGCTATGAGGTGTGTGCAGTTGCTAGAGGGAGAAAAAGTAAGAAAGCCCTCCCCGTAGGGGAGGGCCACAGCACAATTCTTTCTCCTCCATTCTCCTCTCAGGATTTTGGGCAAGTATGTACATGTGTCTGGCATCTTTTTCAAGCTGCTAAATCTGGAACTTGAACATCACAGTGGCCATGTGGGATCCTGCTGCCTTAATCACCATGCCATTGGCTTGGAAAAATACAGAATTTAGGGGCCGGCAGGTGGCATGGTGGTTAAGGATGCTAGACTTCCACATGGCCGACCATGGTTTGAGTCCTGGATCTGGTGGCTGGCTTTCTCACTCCCTCCGTCCCACTCTGTCCCTCGCTAGTCAAATTTAAATAAATAAATAGATAAATAAAGTTTAAAAAAATAGTTCTTTTAGAAATACAGAATTTACTAGATGCAATGAAATGATGCAATGAGATTATGCAGTGGCAGTGTCACAGAGAAGAAAAGTTTTGAACAAAGATAAAAATGCTTTCATGGTGAGAAGAAAGGAGGGCATTCTGCACGCACGTGGAAAAGGTTTGCAAGTGCAGAGGCCAAGAAATAGGAGAAAGCAGATTTCCTGAGTTGGGAATGGTAAATCATTTACTTGACTGAAGTGGAGAATTTGGTTTAGGGAGTAATGAACCATGAAACGGCAAGATAAAGTAGTCGCTATAAACAATTGGTAAAAGACCTCAAAGTATATAATTAGAAGATTGAACGAGACAAGAAAGAGATGTTATATAGAAGAGAAAGATACCAAGAGCATTTATAATGTGAGAATTTATATCCTATAATTACAGAGTTGGCTCATGATGAACTAACTATGAGCTCGTCTTTCTGAAAACAGACTAGAAGCCACCGCTGACGCACTCTGATTTACGTACAAGTTCCACCAGATCTGAGAGATCACAGGAAAGGATGAAACGAGAGAAGGCCTAGGCCAAGACACCAGACAGGATGGGCTCAGAGCAAAGAAAAGGCCGACGGGTACCAAATCTTCCTCAGCCTTTATCCACACTGCTCTCTCGGAATCCGTTTTTTTCCTAACTGAAACACAAGCGTTAATTCTATTTCTATCTTTCATGTTTCTGGACAGTCCTTCAAAGTACCTAGCCTGTCAGCACCTTGTCACTTGCAGGTTTTTAGTGGATAATCATTGAGTGTGTAAGAAGCCAACGAGTAAGGGGGAATAACAGGTTCCCTGACATACACTGAAGAAGTAACTATTCCACCTAACTCTCATACACACACACACACACACACACACACACACACACACACAACCTAATTATAACAACCTGAGTTAAATGTAGGCTTTCTGATGCCAGGAAGGGCCACAGATGAAATGCACAAGGATCTGGGAGAATTAGTGACGTCACAGAAACAGGCGGCTTGCTGAGGACAGGTGTCTACGAGAGCCTGAGCCGTGGGGGTGCCCCGGGTCCTTCCAGGTCAGCAGAGCAGGAACCCGGGGAGCCCGGCCTGAAACGAGCAGCAGTCACTTCTGCTTACTTCTCCCAACAAGTCAGCGCTTTTTCCCTGGGCGGAAGGGAAGAAAGAAAGCGTGTACTTCCCAGGCAGCCAGAGCCGATCTTCTGACCTGCTTGTGAACTGACATCAGCCACTAAGAAACCTCCCGGATTTCTCACAGGAATTTCACTGCGGCTAAAAACCATGGCATGTGTATTGGCAGCTATTTCTCGGCTGCCCGGTGGAGGCACCGCCTGTGACATTCCTATTCAGTAGTCTTGCAGCCCTACGGTTAGAACAAGGCCGCACTGATGGAAGAGAGGCTGCAGAAGCTATTTGGATGTTAATTCGGTAAGAATGGCTTACAAACCTGAACAGATTTGCCTTGGACAGTGCCAGCTGACACGGACTGGACCAACATAATTACAAGTTACAGACTGGCTCTACCCAGATCATCTTGTGTAAACAGAAAATAAATGCGGAAGTAATAATAACAGACACAGTATAGCGGACGTGTGCAAACCTAACGGAAAATGAAATACACTCTATTTGTGACGTTTATCTCCACTCTCCTTTTGGGGTCTCTACATATTAGAGTTCTTCGTTGTTGTGAGGAACACAGGCTATTTTAGAAAAATAGATAATAACAACAAACATAGGGAGGGCGGATATTGTGAGCCAGTTAATGCTTCAAGTGATTCACATACGAAGGAGGGGGCTCTTCATAAAGTTCATGGGAAATCAGTAGTCTGGGGGAAAAAATGCATGGAGTTTAAAAGTTTTCTGCACCAAAATAAACGCATACATTAATTCCCTTTTTCCATGAACTTTTAGTAGTACCCTCATGTTATTTCTGAGAGGTAGATAGTATTATTAAAATTAATATATAACAAAGTATAACATTATTCATTGTTGGTGAAATACCACAATAAAAAGTTTTATAAAAATATTGGGTCCTCGAGAAAGCCATAATTACATTTCTGAATAGAAAAACACGTCATGATTTTCCTGACGACCTACTATATTACGATTTATAAGCGTACATCTTTGGCCTATATAAACAAAGAAATATTTGCTGAAAGGAAATAAAACAGCAACAATAATAAATACAGTCACTTGGGAGGCTGTTGAAATAAGACGCTTCTCTGCTCAAATCCCTGCCTTCATAGTACTCTGCTTTACTGTAGACTCTATAAGAAGAATACAGTAATTACAACAGTTCTTCTAAAAGAGGAATACCAGTGGAACCAATGGTTAGCGTAATGGCTATGTTGCTGGACTCCCATGTAGTCGATGGCGGTTCATGTCCCGGACTCGGTGGCTTAAAACTCACACCAGGCGCGTGTGTGTGTCCAAGATCCCAAGAGGAGAACGGAGGAGAAGGGATGGTGGCGTGGCCGTCCCCCTTGGGGGTGATTTCTAGCTTACTGTCCCTCGTTGTCTGTCTGGCAAGCGCACGCGCCCTATAGCAAAAACCTCTCAAAAAAAAAAGAGGAATACCAGCAAGAATTTCAGGACAAACATCAAACTTCACAAAGGACAGAGTTTGAAATTGAGTACCTAGTCCCACTGAAAATTTACTTTTCATAGGAAAGGTGAAAGCTTTTCTTTTTTTTTTTTTAAGAATTATTTTATTTAACTTTATTTATTTATTAATTTTAATTTGACAAGAGAGGGAG
Source organism: Tupaia tana (assembly GCA_026018925.1). NCBI lineage: Eukaryota > Metazoa > Chordata > Mammalia > Scandentia > Tupaiidae > Tupaia > Tupaia tana. Next base: position 157,232,549 of record JAKSZU010000002.1, read on the forward strand.
AAAGTGAGAAAGCAAGCCACCAGGTCTGGGACTCAAACTGTGGTCAGCCATGTGGGAGTCCGGCACCCTTAACCACCACGCCACCTGCCAGCCCCGGTGAAAGCTTTTCTATTTGAAACTCTCTACAGGATGTTCTGAGACAGAGCTAACAGTCTAAGGAAATATGCAGCTTGTCGCTGTGTTCCTATTAAGTCCATACTATCTTTTCCAGATATTTATCAAAAGGCCAACTTTCTGCATGGTAAATTTGAGGGGGAGGGAGCAAGTTACCACTGCCAGTGTAATTCTGACTCTAACCTGTTAAAGAAGTGAGCTATAAACAAAAAGCAGGGACCAGCAGATGGTATAATGGTTACATCACTGGACTTTCCACGTGGTTGACTGTGGTTCAAGTCCCAGACCCAGTGACTTAAGAAAGACTCATATCGGCCACATCTGCGTGTGTGCTAAAAATCCCCAAAGGAGAATGGAGGAGAAGGGACTGTGGCATGGCCATCCCCCTGGGGAGAGGGGTTATTTCTCACTTTCTTCTCTCTAGTGAGCACCCACGCCTCTAGCAAAAAAATCTGTCTTTAAAAAAAAAAGCAAACAAAAAAGGCACCCATCAAATTTCAGCTTCTTAGACAAATGAGTTGCATACTTATCTCACGGGCTAACATCACATGAGGAAAAAGCTGCGTTTTGTGATATGGCACATCACTAAGATTGTATCACAGTGAAGTCAGTGATTGTTTCCATTAATTGCTTTGATTACAATTAGAGAACAAAACCTGGTTTCATTTTCTAAATCAACATTTCTGAGTACGTCCCTACACCGAAGCATTGCGTGCTCTGCTGCAGCTGGTACTATTGTGTAATCCGCGACACCTAGGGAGACCATGCCATTGACAGTAGGGATGGAAATCTGTGAGTGAAAGACGGTGCTATGAGAAATTCGGCTGTATTACGTGGTGTCAGTGGGCACCATCCAGAAAAAAACACGTTTGCCTATTCTCTCGGTCCTCAAGATGCTCACACCCCACTGTCCTCCTCTATCATTCCAAGTTTACACTGAACTTTTACTGTGTTCTCTTTACCTTCCACTTAAATCGAACCCCTTTACAATACTGCCCTTGTGCAAGGATGTAACATTCGGACTGAACATCTTTTTTTTTTTCTTTTTTTGGAGAGGTTGTCGCTATAGGGCGCGTGCGCTCACCAGAAAGACAGAGAGGCAGGGAGACAGAAAGTGAGAAATCACCCCTCAGGGGGGATGGTCATGCCACAATCCCTTCTCCTCCATTCTCCTCTCGGGATCTTGGGCACGCACACACACGCACCCCGCATGAGTTTAAGCCACCGGGTCCAGGACTCGAACCGCAGTCGACTACATGAGAGTCCAGTGACATAGCCATTATGCTAACTGCTGGTCCCTGAACTGAACATCTTCTCAGCCACTTACCTGGTCAAGTTGTTCAATACTTCTGCAAATTTGTATTCTGCAATTCTCTAGAACTGACTACTATCTCCATCATATTTTCTCTGTATTCTTGAGTAATTTACTTAATATGAGAAGACTTTTAAAAACTCATAGAAAAATGGAATTCAAACATGAGTTTATTTTGGTGTAAAAGTATTTTTTGAAATACATGCACCTTTTAATAATAAGCATTTTCCACAAACTTTTTAAACCTCCCTTGTATTTCTCAATAATAGTTTCTTCATCTATAATATAGGGGGAAAATAATCTTACCTCCCTCATGAATTTCAGAGAAGAATACATGAAATAAAGAACTCCAGTGACAAAATATTAACTGTCTCCATGTGTATATTCATTACTCTCTTTTTTCTTCTCTTAAGGTTTTTGCTATAAGGTGCATGCACTCACCACAGAGAGACACAGAGAGAGAGAGAGAAGAAAAACGAGAAATCACCCCCTGGGGGGATGGCCACATGGCAATCCCTTCTCCTCCATTCTCCTCTTGGGATTTTGGGCACATACGCACAGGCGCCCTGTGTGATTTTCAAGTCGCCTGGTCCGTGACTCAAACCCTGCAGTTGGCCATGTGGGGATCCAGTACCTTAAACTCCATGCCACCTGCTGGCCCCTATTTCTCTTTTTCTAATTAGGTTACAAATACAGTCCATTTAAGCTGTGGTGTCTCCATGATCTACCTCCCTTACTTATTTGGTCTTGCTTTTGGCTTTGCACATGACATCGGCAATGACAAACCACCACTGTGCCACCAGCCCTCTGCCCCGCACCCTTCTCCTCTCTGTACCTTTACACTGTCCTCTCTGGTAGTAGCAACTACCTTCGAATACTCCTAATTATCCTGTAAGGTACAGCCGAGCTTTATCTTCGGGGGTAAATTTTCCTGACAGGCCTACTCGTTGGGCAGGTCTCACTTTCCTAAGCAGTGGACGCACCCTGTGACTGCACTTTTACAGATGCGACAGTATACTGTGATGTCGTCATCATCACTTCCCCACCCAGACTTCAAGTTCTTCACTGCTTTTATTCATCTCTGTCTTCTTAGAGCCCACGGCACACAGCTTTCTCGGTAAGTCTCTACCAAATAAGCCACAGAGTGAGCCAGGCACACGTGAGCTCTGAGCCCCTCCACGCACTTCACTTGCACACCCAGTGACAACTCAGTAAACACTTAGCGGCTCGAAGGTTATCAGATTATAACCTAATAAAAAGACATTTTATGTTGCAAAAACTGGTACTTCAGGAGTCAAGTATTCTTTCCACCATGAGTGGCAACGATTTTCCCAGGCTACCAGGAAAAGCATTTCAATTAGACATGTCATTTTTGTCAGGGGGTGCATGCACCCCCTAGCAAAAACCTTTAAAAAAGAAAAAGGAAAGAAAAGTAATGGATGTACACAATGGAGACTTGGTCACTGGAGTTCTTTATTTCATTGCAGGCTCCTATTCATAAAGTAAGAGTCACTCCCAAATAATTAAAAGGTGTATTAGCATTAGCAGTCAAAATGCATCCAGAGGAAGACTGACAAAGTCTATGTTGTACAAAGGCAGGACTCCTGCCCACATGAAAGTCCACCTGCTATATCACCTACTATTCTCTTTAGTGCTCAAGCACTTAGGGAGGCGTATTAATATGACTCTCTAGTACTCAGATCATAATCAGGGAATCACTTGTGCCCTCGGAAAATAATCCCCTTCTTTTGCACTGCGTATGATGCATTTATTATCCCCATCAGATTTATTTTTCTATATTATGTAGGGAACACCAATACCTCAAATCCCCTTAGAAGACTTGTAAGTGAATTCACCATACTTTTCATTGAGCTTATAAGGTCTATTAAAAATAAATAACTATCTAATATTTCATTTTTTAAAAGAAAATGACAACTACAGGGAGGGAAACATTTAATATAATGAGACCGATCTGATAGAAAGAAGGCAGTAAACTGCTCAGCCTGTTGGTGCATTATTAACTCTTTCTGGTCACTTGGGTACCATTTGGAGTACTGTACTAAAAGAGGTAATTTACTAAATGGCACCCTAATGGCCAGAAAGAGTTAATGTGGTAATCAAAAATGTGCAATTTACTTCTCATCAACTAATCAAGCTCAGTAAAAATTTTTATTAAAATGCCTCTGATACTGTTCAACTGAAATTTTAATTGAAAAACTGAAAGCCATTTAGCTGAAAATATGGCAGGGTGGATATTACAATCGATTAATCCAAGAAAAGTAATGGCATGTCTAACTGAATACAATAAGCCAACCACTATCACTGCAATTAACACCAAAACCAACCCCACTCTTATTTCTGAATGTCTATTATGTGCGAGTCACTATCTTAGGGGTGTGTGTGTGTGTGTGTGTGTGTGTATGAGAGAGAGAGAGAGAGACTGAATCTTCAAAATTGTAGGTTTATTACCAGAAATGGAGGTATGGAGACTTGATAAGTAATGGAGCCAAAATTAGAAACCAGATTTGTCACATACCACAGTCTGTGATTATTTTATTATATGCTAGACTGCTTTCTAATACACGGAGACAAAGATTTTTAGCTTACTAGCTAACCAAATAATCTGGAATATGTTGGAAACAGTTTATTAATCAAATGTCAAGTCCAGAGAAATTTTGATTCTGTCTTAGCACCAACAACGTTTGTATTTTGCAGGGCGTTGGCCTACATACAAAACCACATCAACCTAGCAGGCCTTAGACGACTGAAAAAGTCCTGCTTGCAAGGTGGACCCTTTGCTGGCAACTAGGAACTCAGATTGCGGGAGGCTTTTCACCATTCTCAGATTACTAAGAATGGTTCACCATGTTTAAGCTGACCATGCAAACGGCAAAGGATTTTGCTGACCTGCTTTCTCTCTGTGAGTCTGTGTCAGGGAAAGGGCGCCTACATGGCCAGCTTCCTGTAAAGCCCTGGCCACTGAGTCTCTACAGGGCTTCCGTGGCAGAAAGCATTTCATACATGTTGTCATAAATACACACACACACACACACACACACACACGTATATTCAAGCCAACTAAACATATGAAAACCTACTGGCACATAAGATAGAACAAAGATTTAAAAGAACATTTGTTGGGGCCTACGGGTGGTGCAGTGGTGAAGGTGCTACACTCCCACATGGCTGACCATGGTTTGAGTCCTGGACCTGGCGGCTTGTTTTCTCTCTTTCCTTTTCTCTCTCCCTCTGGTCAAATTAAAAATAATAATAACAAGTAAAATAAATATTTAAAAAAATAAAACGTTTCTTTCTACTCACTGTAGTCTAACTGAAATCATTTGGCACCTGTACACAAGTCTCCTTCTGTGTGCTAACTGTCGACTGCTTTTCTCTCCAATTACACTATACACCATGAGCATGGGATGAGTGATTAACTGGGATTTGTATCTGGAACATTTTGGCCCAAAAGTTGGTACTCAATATTTATTAAAGAATACATAATAAATAAATAGATTAATGAATGAATAAACAGATGGATAAAAGGGACTGCTCACTGGTAACTGCAGAAAGTTCTGGAATGCCTTTGGTACTGTTAAAAGATAGGCTCCTGAAGCTTGCAGGAAGGAGAAGGGGAAATGTATACGACTGCAGCAAAAGGAAGAAAAAAATGGCACCTAAAAACTCATCCTAGAGTCACAACCCTAGATAAACATTAAGTTAGTACAACGAGACCAGAAGGTGGCCTGGTGGTTCAAGTGCTGGACTCCCACATGATGGACTGTAATTCTAGTCTTCCACCTAGTGGCTTAAAAATCAGGCCAGGCCGTGCGTGCATGCCCAAAATCACGAGAGGAGAATGGAGGAGAAGGGACTGTGGCATGGCCAACCCCACCCTGGAGGGGGGTTGATTTCTCACTTTCTCTCTGACTATTTCTCTGTCCCCACAGAGCCCAGGTCTTATGGCAAAAACCTAAAAAGAAATTAGTGGAGCATAGCAGAGAAGAAAAGAGGCCTGTCTTTTCAAAATGATTGTTCCTATTATGCCCTCATAAACTCCTAAGTGAGAAGAAAGTTAATACTTAGTGAAATATCGATGCTGGGCAATTTTTATGTAATTTGGAGTCTACCACCATTCGTCTATAAAGCACAAAATAAGCCATAAAGATAATCTTTGGAAGGTCAAGTGACAGTTAAATTTTGACTCACTTTCGGGTTCCTTTTTAAGAGTACCACTCCTTCTTCATGTTAATGGCGCCCTTCCCAACCCCTTCCGATTATTGCACTGACCCAAGTAGGCCAGGTATTTGTCTTTTTTATATAAAAATACTAGAAATGAGAATCTACCCTGAAAACTCTTCAAAATTATAGGGAAAAAAATTGGCAAGCTCAGGAGCCATGGTAAGTTTTAGCTGCAAGCACAAAATCACAAAAATCGGTATTAAAGCAAAATACTGAAACAGTTAAATATCGGGTTGTGGGAAAAGTCATGACATACTTTTTTCTTTTTTCAAAATTTTTAAATTATTTTATTTAACTATATTTATTTACTTATTTATTTATTTTAATTTGACAAGAGAGGAACAGAGTGAGAGCAAGAGCAAAAGACAGAGAGGGAGAAAGGGAGAAAGTGAGAAAGTAAGACTCCAGGTCCGGGACTTGAACTGTGGTCAGCTGTGTGGGAGTCCAGCATCCTTAACCACCACGCTACTGGCCAGCCCAATGACATATTTTTTCTGTACAAAAAATGCATCATGACTTTTCCGATAACCCTAGGGCACAATCATAGACTCAGTACGTATGGTACAGAGGAACTCTCAATGCTGAACTTCTATAATTAAAATACCACCCTTTAAGTGATCTAAATTCATGATATTGAGGGATTCACATTGCTACAGTACTGACTTGTCTAATGCATAATTTACCACAATACACTGTGATAATAAAATAAGTATTCAGAAAATAAATGGGACCCCCCATTTGTCCTTACATTATGGGCTAAGGTCTTTGCTGATAAATAATCATTCCCCACCCTCAACCCATATATAGATCAGAGGGGAAAAAAAACTTTTTTCTTCAGAATGCTGTGGTTTCATTAAGTATGTTGTAATATTTCTATAATTTCCTTTACTGACATGATTCTAATAGCAGTCACTGGAGAATACCTTGGGCCGCAGAGGATGTAGTTTTACAAGTTAAGTAAAATTCTTAATCTAAGTTTTGAAGACTCATTTTCAATATAAGAATTAGAAGCATATTAGGGTTTTACTGTATCTTGAAAACTCCTTGGTCTACCTCTTTACGTATGGGTGAAGAAATCAGTATTTAAAGAGGCTAAATAACCAGTCAAAATTTGCCCAAGCACTGAATTTCTTCTACATGTACCATCATGATTCTAACATCCATCATCCACTTAATTACTTCTTCTATGGATTAAAAAGCTCCATTAAATGTATATAGTTGTTTTTTTAACCAACAGGTTCTCTTTAATTCATATAACTAAGTACCACTTTGTTGCTTTAGTAACACAATCACAAGCCTTCCCTTCATTTGAAGTCTAATTATTCTTCTGAATCACTTTTGATCATCTGTAATTAGGCATAGTACCATAGTGACAACCATGTCATAATTTATTCCTCTTACCCGGCAGCAAGCAAGTTTTCTTTGACATCAATTAAAAAAAAAATTCATTTCAATTTCAGAAAGTTAAAACAAAACAAAACAAATGTATGTTTCAAAATTGGAGGAAATATGGTCGATAATGAAGAGCAGAGCTATGACATGAACCTGTTTCCTAACTCTACTCTATTACCTCCGTCAACTAACTACTTCTGACTTCCTTAATTAAAATATTTACTCTCAATTCTAATACTACAGACAACACATTTTATCTCTACAGAAAAACAATTGTCCAAATTTTGTTTGTCAGAACATGATATACACACAAGCAGATTTCATTTTCTACACACACACGTACATGAACACACTCTTTTTTCTTGAGAGAGACACATTGACCCAATGGAGTCTTAACCATATCGCTATCCTTCCCCCAGCCTTCCAGTCAGCCAGGATCACAGGCACACCTGTAGGCGTGCCTGGTATGTTCAGCTTAGCCAATACGGGCCCAGTACCATGCAGCAGCATCCTACCACCTGCACCACTGCAGCTAGACTAGATGTCATACATCACTGGGATCTCTGAAAAAGCGCAAGAACTCAGAAAGGAAGGAAAGAGCTAGTTTCAAGAACGTAAAGGGCAAGTGACCACGTCAACAACATTATACATAGCAGCGCTCATAAACTCAGGACGATCGTCAGGTAGATTCAAGACTATCCTCACTCAGTTCAAGCAAAGAGCACAACGGCAGCAAGCGCCTGTGTTGTTACATGAAGGCAGGCGTGTGGCCACGTCAAATCCGTTAGAAAGCAGTAAGGGGAATGAGCAGCTGTTGAGGTTTTATTAATGCAATTCATTTATTCAGTCATTCATTCTGTAAATGTGTTCACTGTTAGAGGCTCTGGGGAGAGATGGAGGAAAACAGTCAGAGCTGTATCTTCACAGAGATCACTGTGTTGTAGTGAGGGTTACAGACACTAAGTGAGCAACAGTCTTTCCCTTATCCAGTTCATTTCTCCTAACTTTGAACATACTAATAACTATAAAAGGTATACATTACCCTTACTGAAGAAATATTTCTACGTTTGATTTGGGCAAAGAGAAGAGTATAGACAAGGGGGAATGTCATGAAACGGGACAAAATGGGTGACAGATAATGGAAAGGAAGGATATAAATAAAAAATAATTTAAAAAAATGGGACTCCCTGTGAAGTTAGATTTTTCAGTTTTCTAGCTTGTTTTTTTCCTATGGCAAATTCTTCCTTCTGAATTGGTTATATTCCTCTGTAGTATGTTATGATACATATAAAGTAAATACCATGAAGACTATATACATGATCTAATAAAAGAAAGTAATGGGGTAATAATGCCTTGTTTCTATCCAATTTGTCCCTCACTGTAAGAATCACTTTTGTGTAACAAAGTAAGAATGGTTGGCTCAAATCTTGTCCCCTCTACCCCAGATACTCTGTAAGTGATTTATATAGAAAGTTTCAACCAAAAAATAAAGACCATCATAAAAGACAGCAGAATCTAGGCTGTTGATAACACAAAAAGTTTCAACTTGCCCAAGATTTCTTCTTGGGGAATAAACTTCGCCATAATTTTTAATAATTCAATGAGGAGACCACAGATTATATTGTGTTGTTGTTACCTTAGGCTGCGTGACGCTATGTTATGTTGTGCTAAGTCATATTATAGAATGACAACCATTTTCCCTTCTCAATACCCACTAATTTACTTTAGGAATAGGGAATGGGAAGTTTGCCTTACCCACAGCATTGTGCATAAAGGAATCCTACCTGTTCAGATAGGTTCTGACTGGCTGAGCTCATTGAGGGCCAAGCATTAACATTTCCTTGGTTAGCAAGGTAATCGTCTTCATCAGCCTCAGAGCCTTATGGTGGTGTTATCTTTCACCCTTTGGTTTATGGACTGGGTTTCTGCTGATATCAGAGGTCGCAATTAAGTCTTATTTAAAATAAGATAAGGGGCTAGGAAGTGGGGTGGTGGTTAAGGTGACTGGACTTCCACATGGCTGATTATGGTTCAAGCCTGGCAGCTTGAAAAATCACACCAGGCATGTGTGCGTGCATGCCCAAAATCCCAGAGGAGAATGAAGGACAAGGGATTGTAATGTGGCCACCCTCCTCCCCACCCCAGGGGGTGATTTCTCACTTTCCCTCGTTGTCTCTCCCTGGTGAGACTATGTGCCCTATGGCAAAATAAATTTTTTTAAAAAAAGATAGTAGGGAACCAGCAGTTAGCGTAATGGCTATGTTGCTGGACTCCCACGTAGTCGACCGCGGTTCACGTCCTGGACCCGGTGGCTTAAAACTCATGCCGGGCGCGTGTGCGTGCGTGCCCAAGATCCTGAGAGGAGAATGGAGGAGAAGGGATTGCGGTGTGACCATCTCCCCTGGGGGGTGATTTCTCGCTTTCTGTCTCTCTGTCTCTCTCTGTCTTTCTGGCGAGCGCATGCGCCCTATAGCAAAAAACCTCTCCAAAATAAATAAATATATAAATAAATAAAAAATAAAAAAGATAGTAGACTTAATGAATAAATAATACAGAATCATTTAAACTTTTTTCTTCCTCTGTATAAAATATTCGTAGCCACTATTCCTTCATAGCTAATCTGAGTTATAACTTCATGCAAGCCTATTTTCTGAGTGATTCTGCCAGAGAATAAACTAAGGCTATTTTCTCTTTGATCTAAGTCATTTTGTAAGACAAATTCTGTTGAGAACATGGAAGAACAATCTGACTCTAATCGTTCTGACTCTAATGAATCAGAGAAAAACAAGGAAAAAAAATTAAATTGTCAGGGTCTGTAACTTTCCTAGTTTAAAACTGTTATACAGCTTAGAGAAACAAAACCACGGGCTGAGTTTTTTTAAACAATCCTACTGAGGCAGCGGCATCCAGAATACTTTCTAAAGGCTTTAAAATGCACAGGAAATTATTAAAAAAATAAGTGAATACATTTAAATATTTTATATGATTCATTAAATTAAAGAGAAGTGACTATTAATGCTTTTAATTTCAAGCCCATTTTCTATTACCGACCCCCCATTTGCTATCCAACCTGTAGGACTTGGCACTGGCATTTATCTCTCTGCTGGAGATTGTGGCCTTCTGCAGCCAACCTGTGGTGACAGTTATCTCTTAATTAAAACTCTACATGCAAATAGAGCAGTATGACAAAGTATTGTTGTAAAAGCACATACAAAGCATGGTAATTTATAACTGTACAATCCTTTTCATCTCATGTTTCAATACCAAAGATAACTACTAGAATCAGTGTGAAACTCTGCTTCCGGAAAAATCTGGATAGTTGATTCCTTATACTTATATTAAAGGATAAGACCATATAGGTCTTCCTATCGTCATGTCTCTTCTCTGAAGAAGCATGGTGAGCTGCATCTCCCTGCTAAGAGGTAACACTTGAGAGATGGCAGACATTGTAGAGTGCATGCTCCTTCCTTTCCTACCTGTTGATGACCCATTTAACCTTGAATTGGGAAATATATTTTCCAAGTTTTAGATACTTCAAGTGCTAATGAACTGTCATTATGTTGCTGATGCAAATCTGCCATAAAAAATGAAAGCCATCTTTAACAGGCTCCACACAAAGTTATTACGTATGTACAGAAGGAGCCCATCTCTCTGACATACATTTGAACTTGGAGATTTTCTATTATTCCCAAGAAAGCTAAGAAGAAAAAAAATTCTATAAAGCTGCACCAGCAAGGGAATTCACCTGGTTATCAATTACCATTAGAAAAAATAATTAGAACTATGGCCCATGAGAGAAGGAAAGAGCTGATGTGTGAATTTGATGGCACTCTAATTATTTTCCTTTTAAGCCATTTTGTTATAAAAATAATAAATCACATACTCTCTAGAAGATACAAGCCTATACTACCTGCTCCAAAACTGATTCAAAAAGAAGAAAATTCACTTGGAGGAGGAAAAAGTTTATGTTTATTTTGAAAGGCCAACATCTGTTGTACAATGAGCAGCAGCAGCAAACTGTCATGCCAGCTCACACACATAGCAGGAACAACTTAGTGCATAAATTCTTGTATTTGCTTTTTGAAAAAACTTAGATGGGAAACAAGCTGCTTTCAACTAAATTAAAAACTGAATACTTACATTATGAAACTAAATCTATACAAAATATTTTCATTTGAGGGTAAAATGCTCTATATATGCATCTACAAGATTGTCTATGCACTGAAGCATTTTATTTGCTCATGGTAAAAATGAACCAGATTGGATTCACTACGGATTGTTTTCACTGTTTGCTACTAGAATACAGAAATACAATGAATTGTTTAAAATAATTATGTATTTAATTTTCTTTATTCATTCATTTAGTTTAATTTGACTGGGGTGGGGGGAAGGGAGTGAGAAAGCAAGCCACCAGGTCCAGTGACTCGAACCACAATCAGCCAGCGCCTTAACCACTACGCCACTTGCTGGTCCCAATAAAATTAATTTTTGTATATTTGTCCTGTAGCCTATGCCCTTGCTCAAGACCTGTTAGTTCTAGACTTTTATTTTAATGAATCCTAAGAATCTTCTATACATAAGACTGTGCAGTCAAAGATAGTTTTAGTTCTTTCTTTTCATTCTTTTTCTAATTTCTTTTCCCTGTCAAATTCATTTTAAATACATTATCTCTAAAGCAGTTATTTGCTCACTTCTGTATAAGCCTAGTAATAATGGTTAGCATTAACATCAAACGTTGAGTATACCCAATATACACTCACTCAGTGAGATGTTGAGGGTCCCGTCTCCATCTTCACTTCTTGAATAGATTCTGAATAAAAAATGTTTATCAGTCCTATTCACATTGGTGACTTACAAATTCAGAAATATGGACCTTTTTCCATATAAAACTACTCTTCCAATGTAAAACTCATGAGTTTTCTAGTTTAATACTTCCTATAGTGTAATATCATACCTTATCTTTCAATTTTTCTTGTAAGAATTTTTTACAGCATAGCAGAAAGAACATAGGTTTTGGAAGCAAGCAGATTTGGAGCTAGAAAGACACAGAACTGGATTTCAGCATCTTCACTTAACAAATGTAACATCTCAGGAAAGCACTGTGAGCCCTTCTACAGTTTTTGTCTTGCCTCTACCAATTTTTCTTGAAATACAAATTGTGGGGGGAAAAATCTACACTTAAAAACAACAGAATAGAAGTATAGGAAAATATCAATGATGGTTATTTCTGAGTAGAGGAACAGGAATTGTTAGCTTCCTTGTTTTTCAAATTCTTCTCTGACCAATGAAAATGTGTGTGATTTTAATTAAATGTTCGTAATTTTAATTTTTAAATAACCACACGAACAACATAAAGAGCAGGTGAAATTAATTTGAATAATTTGCGTATTTAATCTAACATAACTAAATCATTTGAGCATGGAATTAATACGTAAAAATAACTGCTGCATTTTATATATTCACTTTTTGGCAGTAAAGTTTCAAAATTCGGTGTTTATTTCACACTTACAGTTCATCTCATTATAGCCCCTCAATAATTCAGGTGCTCGAGTGTCACGTGCTCATGCTGCCACACTGGACAGCACAGTGGATGGGTTGGCAAAGAACCTCAGTAAGTTCTGAAACTTAGTTTCAGAACGTACACTGAGTTTTTGTTTTATCATAAAATTTGCAATGAGAATTAGAGAAAACGGCCAGTATAGTTCCCAGAACACAGGTATTAAATCAATTATAGTTATTATTAATGTTCTTATTCTGAATAAGTTAGGGATTCCCATGGGAGTCTTTTTTTTTTCCTCATGGGAGTCTTTGATTTCATGTGTCACTATATTATTAGGTTATTGGGAAAGTCATGACGTATCTTTCTCTGCTTTTCTATGCAAAAATGTGTCGTGACTTTCCTGACAACCCAAAAGTTTGCTATTGCTAAGCAAGAAAGAACTACCTAATCTAAACCGTTTAAAGCAGTGAATGTACAGTCTTCTAGTTTTCCAGGGATTAAGGTGGTCCAGATGAGTATTGTCCAGGTCCTCTGTTCACGATCTCCCCAGGTTAAAATGGGTGTCAGTTGAGCTGGAGGTTTGGGTCCCCTAGGCAGAATTCAGTTCCTTGCAGCTATAGGACTGGGGGCCTCAGGCCCTAGAGGCTGCCTCTCTCCACTGACAGTTCAATAAGGCAGTCTGTGTCCTTCCTTGAGACTAACTAGAAAATATCTGCCGCTATTCCTTACTTTCTTTGAGAGTTCTCATTAGATCAGGGCCACCCAAGATAATCTCCCATCAGACTAACGCACAGGCATTTATTGTTTTAAGCAAATTCGACACTAGTGCTTTGAAAAACTCAGATCATGACAATCACAACACTACTGACTTGTAATTTTTACTTATGAAGGTATTTCCATACAAATTATCTCACTGAACAATGATCACAAGACAGTGAGACAGAAAGCAGTTATTTTCAGTCCATTTTAAAGATGAAATTGACTTGCTTGAGGTTTTACACAATCAGTAGTCCCTGACTCACAATCTAGTGCTCTTTCTATCTGCTCAAACTACTTCACTATACCGTTCTCCCACAACAAACCAGATGGGGATTTTTAGTCTTACTCTATGGCTAGGACCACAGCTGCCCAATGGTGTGTTTCAACTGGAGGTAAAATGAATAACATCAGGTTAGACTACTACATTGACGTATTATCTTTTTGAATCAACAAGAAACTTCTTGTTCCAGCATAACCAAGAGTGCTTTTAAAGCAGAAAATAATGTAGGATCAATCCCCACTTTGCCTTCATTCAAACTCACATTTTGTTGTGGAACATAGTGTACTAACAACAGAAAACTGAGGTACAGTCAGGCCAACAGCTAAGAAGACGAATCGAACTGACAACAGAGTTCCTTCGCACAGTCCCAGAGAAGGGGGCATACCACACCCCACAGGGCCACCCTGAGAAGCAACAGGATGGTTAAGAGGCAGAAGAGGAAAGGGGCAGCTGTGATAAAGGGGAATTTTCACTATGGTTTCCACAGGAAGCAACAGGAGAGGCAGAATAAATGGGGTTAGGATTGGCCATTCTGAACCATTTCAGCAGGCTCTAGGGTATACTCACAGTCTGGCACCTGGCCCTGGGGTGATTAGGGTAGGAGGATCACATACCACAGTGTGAACGTCAAATAAAGAAGACAGCCCAGGTGTGTGGACTCCAGATTGGTTAGTTTGTGTTTGAAAAGCACTCTGTGGGGGAAGTTATTATTTCTAGGAATTGACTAACACTGGGAGGGAACGTCCCCTCCAGAGTAAGCAAGTCACCAGATGTCACCAGCTTCAGAATACAGATAATAAAAGACATGGTTAACACAGACATCACCTGTATTACTGCAGTGATAGTCCAATCCATGTCCCTATGACTAAACTCTCTTACAACAAATTATCTTCCTAAAACTCAGACCTAATCACTCATCTATATGAAAATTTCGAATGACCCCTCCTTAATAACTAAAGAACGAAATCCAAAGGTTTTTTAATACAAGATCCTTAAACAACTAGCCTTTGTTCTTTTCTAGCCTCTTTTCCATTTCTTGCTTTGCAAATCAAATTGAAAGGACTAAAATTAATTCTATAATTCTGTTGCTAACATATCAAACTGTTTTTAATTTTCTATGCTTGTTCCCTTCTAATTCTTTACTAAATATACATTTATTTTTTCCATACTTCTAATAAAGATATAGCTACGTTTTGTATTTTATATGTTAGTTTTCTAAATCTTCATAATGTGAATATGGTTATTTCATTTCTTTTTATTTTTTGCTCTAGGGTGCATGCGCTCACTGGAGAGACAGAGAGACAGAAACTGAGAAATCACTCCCCAGGAGGGATGGCCATGCCACAATCTCTTTTCCTCCATTCTCCTCTCAGGATCTTGGGCACCCATGCACATGCGCCCAGTGTGAGTTTTAAGCTGCCAGGTCCGGGACTGGAACCATAGTCAACTACGTGGGAGTCCAGTGATGTAACCATTACGGCAACTGCTGGTCCCATTGAATATAGTTTTTGTTATTTACCTTTCAATAGCAGGAAATCATCACAGCAACTGATTATACTTTATAATCAGTATAATCTTTATACTTTATAATCAGTTCATTACAGTTACTGAGACTGTCCCCAAGTTTGATTTAAAGCTTCTGCTACCCTAGCTTATCTTGCTGCTTCTTTTGCTTGGATTGTTCATCATCCCAAATGTTAATACTGGACCAACTAGAATAAATGTATTTATGACTTTTGACCCAAAATATCAAAATGTTTTCTTTTTTCTTAAAAACAAGGAGTTTATTTAAACAAGTCACTTGACTGAAGGGAAAACTATCTAGGATTCCCTTTTTTTCTTAATTTACCCCTACTTAAAGATAGATTGCCCTATATGTAACAGCTACGTACAAAAAAGCTATAAAATTATCCTTGGTTTTACAATGATAAATGAAAAACATTAAAATTCTCTAATCAAACAAGGTATGCAAGAATTTTTATGTTGTTTTTCTTTTTGTTAAAATGGTGAGAGCAAAATAACTTACTGGAATATAAAGGTAAGAACTGAATGAGCATGCCACTAATGGAGAAAGGGGGTATTTTCACAGAACCAGTATTTTTCCCCATCCCATCCCCATTTGATGTCAATCAAAACATATCATTGGCCATTTAGTTAAAAAAAACGCAATATGCTTGTGCACATACACCACTTTATGTACAATAAAGGCATGGGGAAGGGAAAATGAAAGCATAGAGACAACTTTACTGTAGTAGTCATGATGTGCTGAAACCAAATTGTGGTTTTCTAATTGAGAATGTATTCTTGGTCTGTAAGAACAGAGTTCTGGAGTAAAGTAGCAGGTTCCCTTTTTAGTAGACACCTCCTGTCTGCTGTTGGAACTCATCCATTGTATCTTCATCCCCATTTCCAACTCTGCAGGTGTATCAGTTGGGTTGATCGGCTGCCCATCAAGTCAGAATCTGATCTGCCTCACTGACAAGCCCTGTGGTTCACAATAGGCTTTCATTAGTTTACTAAGTGGATGCCTCTTCATCTTAAACTGCACCACAGAATCATCTGCCTCACCACCTTCAAATTAATATGATCGCTGGGAACCAGCAGTTAGCGTAATGGCTATGTCGCTGGACTCCCACGTAGTCGACCGCGGTTCGCGTCCCGGACCTGGTGGCTTAAAACTCACGCCGGGCGCGTGTGCGTGTGTGCCCAAGATCCCGAGAGGAGAATGGAGGAGAAGGGATTGCAGCGTGACCATCCTCTCGGGGGGGTGATTTCTCGCTTTCTGTCTCTATGTCTCTCTCTGTCTGGCGAGCGCATGCACCCTATAGCAAAAACCTCTCAAAAAAATAAAAAAAAAATTAGTATGATCGCTGTTCTCACTCTTGACTCCTTCCTTGGGCTTTTGGTCCGCCATGTCGAGCGCCAGAGTCTCCTTAGCTGCCGTTCCACAAAAGAGGTACCAGGTCCTCACCGAATGAGCACACAGGCAGCACCAGGGGCCTCAAAATGTTTTCTGTACGAGTATCATGTTCTCTCCCACCAGAAATTCACTCATTTACCAACATGTAAGTGCTAACACAGTTCAGAGGGAGATGACATAAACTGGTTACTTTCTTTTTTCTGACCGAGGGAAGTAGACAAACTACTGTGCTTCTGTATGCTGTAGTTTAGCAACTTTATAGTAACCCTAAAGGGACCAGCAGTTAGCGTAATGGCTATGTCGCTGGACTCCCATGTAGTCAACCGCAATTCAAGTCCCAGACCCGGTGGCTTAAACTCACGCCGGGCGCATGTGTGTTCGGGTCCAAGATCCCAAGAGGAGAATGGAGGTGAAGGGATTGCAGTGTGGTCATCCCCCCAGGGGGGTAATTTCTCGCTTTCTGTCTCTCTCTCTGTCTTTCTGGTGAGCACACGCACCCTAAAGCAAAAACCTCTCAAAAAAAAAAAAAAAAAAAAAAAAAAAGAGTAACCCTGAAGAGGTTAGACTGTTTCATGTGACATAATGGAAAACAGAGGTTTACAGGGATTAAATCACTTGTCCCAGACTAAAAGTGATTTAGGCCCAGGTTACACCTATGTTGACCCCACTCTCAATGTGCTCATATTTTCACAACTTTTGCTTTCTTTTCATAAAAGCAACAGCAAGGAATATGTTACTCTTTCACATATTCAAGACAATAATCGAATCTTTTCTCTCTTTTTTTTTTGGTCATAAAACCAGTAATTTCATTGAAGCTGCTTTTTGTACATGGTTCTGTGCCCCTAGCTGGAGAGAAGACCTCCCCACCCAGCAGCAATGGCGGGGCCCCAAGGCTAGATGAAGAGCAGGTGAAGAACCCTCCCCCAGAGCCAATAATCAAATCTTTTCAAAGTCTCAAAAGTAACTAATGCCACCATGATTTCACCCAATATTTAAAGTTTTCCAATGCTCCTAGGAGTCACATTTGATCATCGCCATTTATATTTGTAAGGTGATGTGAGCTGCTGCGATAAGCTCGGAAACATTGCTGATGTAGCATAATCATTTTGTTTTATTCTCACGAGAGTCTGATGTACGCGCACTTAGCTGGGTGGCCTTCCCTGTGATGACTAAGATTTAGGCTTCTCTCATCCTGTGACTTTGTCAGCTTCTGTGATCCTTGAAGACCTTTCTTTCAGGAAGTAAGGGACACAGAGATGAGGGATACACACGTTCCGCGTGGTAGGCACACCTGTGACAGCACGCCCCTTCTACTCACGTCATTGCATAAAACCAGCCATGTACTCGTACCTAGATGCAAGGGGATGACGAAGGCTAGGCAATGCAGTCTTGCCCCAAATGATCCGAGAATGGGTCCTGGTGAAAACAAAGCAGTCTCTGCCACGCCACTGTGTAACTCTCACAGGAGGAAAGAGTTAATGGCTAAGTGACTTTGAGGCTGCCTGATGCCTGTGGGTTGGAATTTTTCTTTGCCTTTTACAACATGAACTTGAGCCAGTGACCTAACTCTACTCAGCTTCATTTTCTAATAGGTTATTTTGTTCTTCTAATAATACTTAACTCTTATATTGTTGGGAGATTTAATAATATAGTACAGAAAACCACTTCAAAAGGACCTGAAGCTGGCACCAGTAGATGGCATAATGGTTATGTCGCTGGACTCCCACATAGTTGATCTTGGTTTAAGTCTTGGACCTGGTGGCTTGAAACTCATGCTGGGTGCATGTGTGTGCATTTCCAAAGTCCCAAGAGAAGAATGGAGGAGAAGGGATTGTGGCATGACCATCCCCCCAGGGGGTGATTTCTCATTTTCTGTCCGTCTCTCTAGCAAGCACATGTGCCCTATAGAAAAAAATCTCAACCCTTTCCCCCAAAAAAGTAAATAAATAAAGGACTTGCAGTTTGCCAGCCAATCAATAAATATTAACTTTTTCTACCCAGTGTTTCAGAGGTCATATGTTATTTATTTCTATGCTCAAAATTTTCTTTTATCATTTAAGGATAGAACTTTTTAAAAACATAAACAAGAGGCCAGTAGAAGTTAAAGCACTGGATTTTACATGGCCAACTCCATAGTTTAAGGTCCAAACCCAGTGGCTTGAAAATAACACTGGGCTTCTGTGCATCCATGCCCAAAATCCCAGGAGGAGAATGGAGAAGGGATTGTGGCATGGCCATCCTCTCTGGATGGTAATGTCTCAACTTCCCTCTCTTTGTCTCGATATATCTGCCTCTCTCTGGTGCATGCATGCACCCTATAGCAAAAACTAAAACAAAAAGTAAACAATTTACAACCATATCACTGCTTTTTCTTCACATACAGAAGTGTTAAATTCTCAAAACTATATTAAAATCAAAAACTGAAAAGGCAAAAGAAAATTAACAAGATGAAAGGAGAGAGAACATAGGCTGAAGTCAATAAATAAATGAGACTCTGAGTTCTATATTGAAGCTCACTTCAGAAAGCTCTTAAGAAAAAAGCTGAAATTAAACATGTTCTCTACTTATCTTTTTAGTTGAAGCAGAAAAGTCTGACCAATTTTAATATCCTAAGTCTTCTCAACAGAATACCAAGAAATCACCCATGTAATTATTGTCACTGCTGCCATGACTCTATAAAAGCTCTGCAAAGCATAAAAACTATATACTTACACTTAATTATATGTTCAGCATGTTTAGGACAGTGCTATGCACAGTGGGTTGTTTGAAAAGGCTCGAGACACATTTATTTATATTAATTTATGGATTAATACAGGATTATTTGATCTAGGGTTCTATTATATTCTAATTACAACCTAGTAAGTAAGCCTGTTGCTGTCATAAATGCTGACAGAAGACACGAGACTCATGGGTCAGAGGCAAACACTTATGGCCCTGCAAGCAGCTCAAGCATCAGTATGTGTGTTGGTCTCCCAAGACTCTTAGCCCAAATGGCTGCTGTGCACACAATGGGTTTTTCCACATCTGAGGACCATTGAGCTCTGAGAATCTACTATTTTGTAGAAAGCATAAGTTTGCTCTTGACTAATCTCTCAACCTTCAATTTCAAGATTTCTTGCTACAAACGACCCCGAGAAATGACCTTAGTAAAGAGCAGTCAGACCTTACATTTTTGGCAAAGCAAGCAAGGGTGTGTAGGGACACCCTCCAGGCCGACGGAAGGATGACTCTTGACAAAGGATTTAAAGTAGCTTAAAGAAGGCAGGTTTTATACATACGTGTGTGTGTGTGTGTGTGTGTGTGTGTATCCTGCGATGTGTATATGTGCATATGTGTGGAGCTATATATATATATATATGTGTATATATATATATATATATATATATATACACACACACACACACACCGCAGGATACACACACACACACATATATAAATATCACACAGGAATGCATGTCTAAGATTCTCCACAATTACTAAAGGTTGGCCATTATCTCAGCCCTTCCTAGTGGTAAACAGAGAAACATCCCTAAATTCAGGATTCACATTATCCATAAATGAAATATAATTAAATGCTAAATTGATGCTACTATGTGTATAAGAGAACCGAATAGCATAGGATCATCAATAACAATGGCAATAACCAGAAAATTATCAATCCTTGAGGTCGGTCCTTAAAGATAAAGGATAAAGACAATTTCAAAATAGGGGATTATAGTGAAAAGTTTTTTTAGGCAAATGGGACATGACAATCACATTGGAAAAGGGAGTAGCAGAAGCGAAGGGGTCTGTCTTCAGAGAAACAGACTGAAGAACTTGAGGAATATAGATAAAAAATTGTGTGCTCTCAGAAAAACATGTAGAGTTAAAACAGAAGAAAAAAGAATTTAAAAAAATTTAAAGCAACATGGAAATTGATAAAGTAATATAAAATAGATTTACTTGACCTTTAAATTAGAAAAGACTAAAATAATCCAACTGGAGGGACTAGACTTTGGTGGCAGTAATGACCTAGAAATTAAAAGATGGTTAGGAGGAATACTTTTAAGGAAATATCACAAGATTTGTTTAAACACAAATAAGGTCTTAAATGGTGGGTCTGTACTTTTATTTCAACTGATTATGTCTTTTGGTTTGGGTTCAGAAATGATCTTAGATCTGGAATAAAAAACACCCATATCTCCCTAAGTTAAGTATCTTATTCTCAATCCCTTCACTGACGTAGCGCTACCCTTTCTATTTTTAAACATGGTTCTGTTCAATGAGATATTCAGCTCTGACAATTACTGGAATAAATTATGCACACAAAAATAAAATTCTATGGACCAGCAGGTGGCGTAATAGTTAAGGCTGGTGGTCAAGTCATTGGACTCCCACATGACTGACTATGGTTCAAGTCTTGGATCTGGCTTAAACATCATGCTGGGCGAGTGTGCATGTATGCTCAAAATCCTGAGAGGAAAGGGAAGAGGGGGATTGTGGCATGCCTATCCCTCCTGGGGAGATTTCTCACCTTCCCTCTGTCACTGGAGAGTACACACACCCAATGGCAAAACAAAACAAACAAACAAAAAAATCCCTACATAATAATTTCCACAAGATACCTTAGAAAACAGGGAAATGTGGGACCAGCAGATGGCGTAATGGCTATGTTGCAGGACTCCCATGTAGTCGACTGCAGTTCGAGTCCCGGACTTGGTGGCTAAAACTCATGCCGGGGACGTGTGCATGCATGCCCAAGATCCCGAGAGAATGGAGAAGAGATTGTGATGTAACCATCTCCCCTGGAGGATGATTTCTTGCTTTCTGTTTGTCTCTGTCTTTCTGGTGAGTGCATGCACCCTATCGCAAAACACTCTCTAAAAAAAAAAAAAAGAAGAAGAAAAAGAAAACAGGAAAATATTAGGCTGTCGGAAAACTCATTTTTTCTATGCAAAAATGTGTCATGACTTTCCTGATGACTCAATAATTACTTCCAAGTGCAGTTTGCATATTATCTTTCGAGCATTAAATAAATGTGCAAGAGAGTCAATAGCGAAGAAAGATCAATGTAGTGAGAAATATCAATAAAGCAAAGCATGTGTTTTACTGTGCTTAGTCATTATTTTTGTTAGGAAAGACAAAACAGATTGTGGACGGCCCACAAGAATCTACTGGGTTGTTGGCAAAGTCACGGTGTACTTTCTCTGTTTTTCTATGCAAGAATGTGTCACGGCTTTTCCGACAATTCAATGTATCTAGAAATTATTAACAAAAAACTTGACATATCTGAAATGGAGTTAAACACATTGAGGATACAGTGATTATCTGAGTCTCAGGCTATCAGTAAAGGTCATTTTTATTAAATTCAGTGAGAGATGTATTTGTACCAGACTGTGGGGTGGGTACCTATCTCCTTCACCAAAACACAAACGATCTCTGCTAGATTATCCCAGTCATTCCCATCCATGTGCATTAAAGTGAATATGTTAAATAACTGATAATTCTGTTCAATTTAGCCACATTACAAGTTACATGTGCACCAGAAGCCAACATTAGGAAATTAACAATAAATAATTATTGACTCTTATTTTCATACTGCCACACTTTTACAAGCAAAAGAAAATTTACTGGACGTTGATGTCTCATTATAGCTGGCATGTAATTTATTTCTCTGCTGGAGTCGAGTTTATCAACTGTTTCTGTCCATGCAGAGAAAATGTTCCTGCCTCAGAAACCAATACAAGAACACAGGTAGGAAGCTAGAAAGCTTAATTGAAAGTCTAAGTTAGGTTGTCATTTTGCTTCCCAGAAAGAAAAAAAAATTCCATTTCATCATTTCTTACTCAACTGTACAAAATCTGACAGTTAATTGTATGCTGATTAGCATACATATATCATATAAATAGGTAAAATATATTAATATACAATATACCTGAAGAAAAGGATCTCATTCTATCATTTATTATTCATCTATATGATACATGAAAATTGGGACCAGCAGGTGACATGGTGGTTAAGGGTGCTGGACTCCCACATGGCTGACCACGGTTCGAATCCTGAACCTGGTGGCTTGCTGTTTTACTCTCTCTGTTCCTCTCTGGTCAAATTAAAATAAATAAATAAATAAATAAAGATAAAATAAAATAATTCTTTAAAGAAAGAAAGAAAATAAACTCTATTGATAAGCTATAAAATGGTACATATTTCACGAAAGTGGTAATTATTACAAAATGGTCTTTCAATAGCTGTTGTAAGGTCAATTTACGTAGCTGTGCCTAATCTACGACTATCATGTTCTTGGTGCTCCAATAATTGTCACCTGAGATTTATAACACCATAATCACAATGGACCAAACTGTTAGAAGAATAATTACTTTAATGAAAGCTATATAGTATTTTTAAAAATTATTTTATTATTATTATTATTATTTTGCTTGCTATAGTACACATGTATTCACCAGAGAGAGACAGACAGAGACAGAAAGAGAGAAGGAAAAGTGAGAAAGCAAGCCACCAGGTCCGGGACTTGAACTGTGGTTGGTCCTGTGGGAATCCAGTGCCTTAACCACCATGCCACCTGTCAGCCCTGAAAGCTATAGACTATTGTACTTTGCAAATTCTCCCTACTGAGAGAAACCAATCCTTTTTAATATAGCGAAACCAAGGTCAACAGACCCTACTTGATAAAATATTTGTAATAGAAAAATACAAACTAGGCTTTCTTCTTTTTCTATTTTTTAAAATTCATTACAGAGTGTGTGCACTCACCTCAGAGAGACAGAGGGAGAGGGAGAGAGGGAAAATGAAAAAGCACTCCCCAGAGGGATGGTCACAGCAGTCACTGCTCCATTATCTTCTAGAAATTTAGGGCACACACAAGAGCATCCAGCATGGATTTTGTTTCTGTTTCTCAGGCCACCAGGTCTGAGGCTAAACTGGGCATGCCATGTGGGATCCAGCCACCTTCACCACACCATTGGCTGGCCCCAAACTAGCCTTTCAAAAACCATCAATAACATCATCTATAATGACAGCGAACATTTACTGAGCAGTTACTGCGATCAGGCATTGTCAATACTGTATGTGATGCCTCCTAACAGCAAAGGTTGGCAGAAACCGCCACTGCACCCACAGAAAACGGAGGCCTACTGGGGTAACACAGACTGTTACAGTTCCAGATCTTGCAGCTAGGGACAGAACAAAATTCCAACCCAGGACATAGGATGGCAGCGCCTGAAAATTAACTCAGTAGACAGGAACCATCTGCTCCGAGGCACGTGAAAGCACAGATCTCTATGGCCAAACTGGGATTTTTAAAAAATTTTGTCAAGGGTGCATGCTCTCACCAGTGAGAGACAGAGAGGGAGTAAACACCCCTATGGAGGCGCTGACGAGCTGCAATCTCTTCTCCTCTGTTTCACCATCCATTCGGGATCTTGGGCACAGACACACACATACCCCACGTTGTTTCTACGCCACTGAGGCTGGGGCTCACACCATGCGGTCTGCCATGTGGGAGCTGGCTCTCTCAATCACTAGGCTATGGGTCAGCTCCCCAGTGGAATTTAAGATACAAATGTATTATAAACAACATACAAGTGTGTAATAATCAGTGAATACTGTATCAGAATGTAACACAAAGATATGAACATTAAAGCATTATGCTTCCAAGGTATATTTCTACTTGCTATAATTTGCCATAGGAAAATATAATAACTATACAGAAGGGCATTTGAAGGAATCAGTTTGGAAAGTCTATATTTCAAAAGTAGAAGTTTCTGGGACCAGCAGTTAGCGTAATGGCTATGTCGCTGGACTCCCACGTAGTCGACCGCGGTTCGCGTCCCGGACCCGGTGGCTTAAACTCACGCCGGGCGCATGTGCGTGCGTGCCCAAGATCCCGAGGGGAGTACGAAGGAGAAGGGATTGCGGCGTGGCCATTCCCCCTGGGGGGTGATTTCTTTTCTGTCTCTCTGTCTCTCTCTGTTTAAAACAAAAAGAAAGAAAAAAAAAAGTGGAAGTTTCCCAGATAGTTTATTAAATCTTTTAAAGAGAGTCTTTTTTCCAAAACAGAAAATTTATAGACGTCTGCTTCCCAAATTTCTCCCACAAAAGAGTATACATTGGTCACTGTGTTCTTCTCCCACTGACAGAAAAAACATTCTCTTTAAATTTCATGCTTTAACAGCTTCTTGGACAAGACTGAATTAAGAAAACCTAGGGCATATACAATGACTTATAGAAAGAGCTGATGTAATCGCCTATGATAGAATGACCCGTGAAAAATCAAACTGAGGGGGTTGTTTCTGTTTTGAAATATTTAAGTTCACAGTGACTAGTGTGTGTTTGTTAGCTTTTTATTTTAAGGTTTTTGCCATAGGACATGTGCACGCACCACTCACCAGAGAGAGAGTAAGCAGGAAAGTGAGAAATCAATCCCCCAAGGGGAATGGTCACATTGCAATTCCTTTTTCTCCATTCTCCTCTCTGGATTTTGCATGCATATGTGCCTAGCATGAGTTGCAAGCTGCTACATCCAGGACTCAAAATACAGTCAGCCATGTGGGAGTCCAACGCCTTAACTACCATGAGTTTTAAGACCCCCCCCCCCATAGTGACTGGTTTTTAAAGACACTAGGCAATGAGTTTTTGGCAACACAAAGAAGGAAAAAGGGTACAAGCCCTTGGACTGAAAAGATACAGAAAACAATGAAGTTAATGATTTTAACAAATCAAGAAATCTAATAGCTAATTTTATTTTTTTAGACAGACGATGGAAGAAAATGAACCAAAAGAAAATTTTTAGCATTCATTCTATAGTCTTCATATTTTGAAGAACTCAGCCTTCTTTTATTTCATCTAATTTTAGTGTGCTTTTTTTTTTTTTCCTAGTGATAACCTAAAAACTTAATACGAATGGAGAATAGCTTTTCAATTTCAGATGTTGATTCCAGTGTCTCTCTTAGGACTGTGACCTACTTTAGAGCTCTACTTTTTGTGATATGCAACCTGACTTCAAAAGAGGCTTTATGGATCAGGAATATGGCAGATAAAGACATTCCACAGTATTTGCCTATGAAGATTAAACAACGATAACCTTAACAAGCCAACAAAGGCCAGTGATCTTAGGTAGGAAGAACCAATCATCAACTTATCAAGGAATGCCAAACATAGTTCAGGGGGACCAGCAGTTGGCGCAATGGCTATGTCGCTGGACTCCCACGTAGTCAACCGCGGTTCGTGTCCCAGACCCGGTGGCTTAGACTCACGCCAGGCGCGTGTGCGTACGTGCCCAAGATCCCGAGAGGAGAATGGAGAAGAAGGGATTGCGACGTGGCAATCCCCCCTGGGGGGTGATTTCTCGCTTTCTGTCTCTCTGTCTGTCTCTGTCTATCTGGCGAGCGCACGCGCCCTATAGCAAAAAACCTCTCAAAAAATAAAAAACATAGTTCAGGAAGTTCAAATAGATATCTTAGAGCTCTTCCTTGAAGGTATCAATCTTCCTTAGGTATCAATCTCCAACTGCAACTCTTTCGCATGTCTTAAAATGTGATCATTCGGGGCTGGACTCCCACATGGCTGACTACAGTTCAAGTCCTGGACCTGACAGCTTGCTTTCTCACTCTCCCTTTCTCTCTCTCTTTCTCTCTCTCTGGTCAAATTAAAAATAATAAATATAATAAGTAAATAATTCAAAAAATCTGATCATTCTTCTAATTAATCTTTTATATATATATACCTTTTTAAAAACCTACATTGTAAATATACCTGTACTATATGTACTTACATTATAACTCAACCAGAATTTAAACTAGTTGAAACCAAGCATTCAGCTTTGATTGTCCTTTATTTTAACACAGTATATAAAAATAGAGGTGTGTAAATCCTAACATGCACACATATATGCATATATACCAGACAATTCTCATGAAATAGTAAAGGCTTGATTAGCATAACATTTTTAAAGCACCCATTATGTGCCACGCTCGAATTTCTTAAAATATTCACATACATTTTATCTACTTAGTATTTAACAGCATACATTTTATGTACTTAGTATTTAACTCTGCTATTTTGATGTTACTATACCCATTTTGCAGATGAAGAAATTTAGCTTAAGGTAAGAACAAAATCAAACTTAAAGTATTTTTGATTCTCAAACATACACTCTTTCAACCACACCATATTCTCTATAAATATTGAAAACATTTCAGAAATAGCAAGCATCCTTTAAGCAAACAAACAAACAAACAAAAACAACCAAGGAGTCCTACAGGCTATCACATTTTCAGGGTTATATGCTGACTGTTAAGCAATACACCAAGGATGCTCAGTCAGTCATTTTTCTTCACTTTGTCTTTTTGAGGCCTTAATTTCTGATCCTTTCTAGATCAGAAAGTTGCATTTATCTTTAAATGCAGAGGTTA
Source organism: Tupaia tana (assembly GCA_026018925.1). Classification (NCBI taxonomy): domain Eukaryota; kingdom Metazoa; phylum Chordata; class Mammalia; order Scandentia; family Tupaiidae; genus Tupaia; species Tupaia tana. Next base: position 157,259,477 of record JAKSZU010000002.1, read on the forward strand.
AGGTGCTGGACTCTCACATGGCCAATGCAGTTCAAGTCCTGGACCCGGTGCCTTGAAATTCACACCAGGTTGGGACCAGCAGTTGGCATAATGGCTATGTCACTGGACTCTCATGTGGTCAACAGTGGTGCGAGTCCCAGACCCGGTGGCTTAAACTCACGCCAGGCGCATGTGCGTGTGTGCCCAAGATCCCAAGAGCAGAATGGAGAAGGAATTGTGGCATGGCCATCTCCCCTGGGGGGTGATTTCGCTTGCTTTGTATCTCTCTGTCTGTCTGGCAAGTGCATGCGCCCTATAGCAAAAACCTCTCCAAAAAAAAAGAAAAAAAAAAAAAGATTTCAAAGCTGTCCAATGCTTACTTTGAAAAAAAAAAGATACTTATTTAAATGTCTACATTATTACACATTTTAAATAAAGTCTTTTTACTTTATTACTACCTCTAACTGCCTCTCTGCTTTTATGTTTATATCCTGGATCTCACGGATCTTCAGTTTTAATATGACCTCACTGACTCTCCATAAATCATCCCTCAGTTGACGCTGTCCTCATGCGCTTACCTAAACTTGCCTCACATAACGAGACTTCAGGCTTCTTACTAACCAAAAAGCATTACTTTTCTTTCAGGCAGGTAGATGTTGAATACACATAAACTGAAAAGATGATATCTTGCATCGTAAAATCCCAGAATATTGTTAGTGGGAAAGGTCTCAGATAATTGCTAATAAAGATTGGCCACACCACAATCCCTTCTCCTCCATTCTCCTCTTGGGATCTTGGGCACGCACACACAGGCGCCCGGCGTGAGTTTTTTTTAAGCCACCGGGTCCGGGACGCGAACCACGGTCGACTACATGGGAGTCCAACGACACAGCCATTACGCTAACTGTTGATCCCAGTTTTGAAATTTGTATTTTTTTTTTTTTTTTTGGAGAGGTTTTTGCTATAGGGTGTGTGCGCTCGCCAGACAGACAGACAGAGAGAGACAGAGAGACAGAAAGCGAGAAATCATCCCCCAGGGGAGATGGCCACGCCACAATCCCTTCTCCTCCTTTCTCCTCTCAGGATCTTGGGCATGCACGCACGCATGCCCGGCGTGATTTTAAGCCACCAGGTCCAGGACTTGAACCGCAGTCGACTACATGGGAGTCCAGCGACATAGCCATTACACTAACTGCTGGTCCCGCCAGTTTTGAAATCTTTATACCACACAAATTTTAGGTGTGATACAGATTTTCATGAGTGCAGTACATAACTTATTTTTGGAAAAAAATATACATGATTTGGAGTAAAAAATGCTAGTGTATGTAGAAGTTCTACGGAGTCAACACTGCCTCATCAGAAATAAAGTCTGGTACATAATAAGACATTTTAATGTGGCTTCTAAGATACAGGTCATTCTACAGAAGGCGTTTCAAAACGCTTTGATCAATGTTAAGGATCCTGATGTAAGTTTATGGCTCCTGGAGGGGCCCCATGTGTTTGTCAACAAACAAGTACGAGAGGCTATAAAAAGTGGTAACGCGTTTCATGGGTCTCACTTCTGAGTAACGGAGTGAGGTCACCACTGTACCACCGCCGTCCTGAGGTGGGAAGGCGCATACAACGTCAGGGCACCCCAGTGAGGGCTGTGTAGTGAGGAGGCTGCAGTCACAGGACGAAGGGCAGGGAACAATGTGGGGACAGCCCACTGACACACGTCTGTGGCAAGGATGAATAACTGATGGGAAGTAATTGCAGCTGACAGACCAGGCTGGCAGACAGCGACAAGCAGAGCTGCTTTTGCATTTATAAGGTTAGAAGCCATGCCAAAAATAGCAAACAGGTCCTCTGAATACAAATTACAAATGCCATGCGTATTCAGAACAGAAAATGCTTTTGATCCCACACAGGCCACTTCATTCCCACCTGCTCAAGCATCAGTTCGCTTTTGAGTAGATTTGACCCTTATGTTACTTTGAAAAATGGAGGACAAACAAGAATCAACGATTCACAGAGGATGGTGACATCACCAACCATAATGTATCTTACAACTGATACTAAGCTAAGCAATTGAGCTACAATGGTATTTACTGAGAAACTAACTCAATGCTTTACTTAAAAAAAAAAAAAAAAAAAAAAAAAAAAAATTCCAGGCAGGAACCAGCAGATGGCATGGTGATTAAGGCGTGGACACTCCCACATGGCGGATCACAGTTCAAGTCCTGGACCTGGTGACTTGCTTTCTCACTTTCCTTCTCTGTCTCTGTCTCTGTGTCTCTTGGTCAAATTAAAATGAATGAATAAATTAAATTAAATAATTCTTTAAAATCAATCACTCACTCAATCCCAGGCCAGTTGGTGTCGTAGTGACTTGGGTGGCTGGATCCCACATGGTTGACCACAGGGCTGCAGCCCCAGACCCACAAGCCTGAGAAAAATGAAAACTCCCAGTCATGACCTGGATGATGGCGCAGTGGCAAAAGGCAATGGTGTGAGGCTGAGCCAATAGGAAGGATCCAGGTACATCTGGCACGCACATGCCCATGAACCAGGGCTGGCTGAGGTTGGGGGGGGGGGGACTGTGACTGCAAGACACTACTGGGGACTGTCTCTCTGTCTCTGTATCTCTCACAGTCATAGAAGAAATAAATAAACTTTGAAAATGCCCAACCAAATCTATTCTGGGGCAGCGCTGTGGTGGTGCAGGCTGCTAAGATGCTGTGCTCCGCAGACTGGGACCCTATGGGAGACCTGGGTTTGAGTCCCAGCCTATCTTCAAGGTCCAGCATGGAGGAGCACACAGAGTCCCTGCTGGGAGGCTGAGGCAGGAGAGTTACCATATAGTCAGGGCTGGTCTAGTCAAATGGGATGTTCTGTAAGGCTGGTTCACATAGGAGGGTTCCTGGTTCCAAGTCTGGAGACCTCCCTGAAGACACTGGGTAGGAGCCTGCCCATAGTCGGGGCTGGCTGGAGGTCGGGGAGGACATGGCATCAGACCCCCTACTGGGGCTGCTGTCTGCTCCCTCACTCTCTCTCTCTTGCTCACTTATAAAAGAAAGGAAGGGGAAAAAAAGAGCTAAGTACTTGGTAGTTATTTTGCGTGAAAGCCAGCACATTAAATCGAGTCTTTATTTAATAAACATTTAAGAAGATTTCTAGTTAACCATAGTCAATTTGATTTTTTTAAAAATGTATCTCCTCTCTCTCCCACACCCTTTGAAGTAACAGTGAAATTATAAATCACGAAGTCCAAGTGAACAGAAGCAGATAGACCAGCAGATGTGTGATTTCAACAAGATGCCTAACAGTGGAAACGGCCAGAGGTGGAGTCAAAGATGTATTGATAAAAGGACGGAGGAAGTTCCAAGATAAAGAAGGGACCTGGGACCAGCAGTTAGCGTAATGGCTATGTCGCTGGACTCCCATGTAGTCGACCGCGGTTCGAGTCCCGGACCCGGCGGCTTAAACTCACGCCGGGCGCGTGTGCGTGCGTGCCCAAGATCCCGAGAGGAGAATGGAGGAGAAGGGATTGCGGCGTGGCCATCCCCCCTGGGGGGTGATTTCCTGCTTTCTGTCTCTATGTCTCTCTCTGTCTGTCTGGCGAGCGCACGCGCCCTATAGCAAAAAGCCTCTCCAAAAAAAAAAAAAAAAAAAAAAAAAAGAAGGGACCTGAGAGATGCTTAGGTACGTTCCGCGAGTCAGCGCTATTTCAGGCACTGGGTATGAGGCAATGAGCAGAGCAGAAACTTCCTGCCCTCCCAGCGTTCATGAACATCCTAGAGGGGGAAGACAGTCAACTGAAAACTAAATATGCAAATTGAATAACGGGTCAGAGGGTATGAAGTTCTATGGGAAAAATACAAATCAGGCAAGGGGAACAGGAAGTAAGAGAGTAATAAAACTTGAAATAGGACAGAGTTAGGGAAGGCATCACACTCACTCTGACTATGGCGTATGAGCTTAGGAGGGGGGTGTCCTTTCTAAGCAAACGCACTGGCTAGGCTTGGCTCCCCCTGCACTTCAGAGTCTCCCTCTACCATGAAAACCACAAACTCCAAACAGATGACCTGGCTCTTGAAATGAGATGTGTTGGGTTGAAACCAGCACATCCTAGGAGTGTCATTGACAACCTGCAACTCTTAATATAAGTTCGTTTTCTGCTGTTGTTCTTTTCAGTTTGCTAGAGGGTGCATGTGCTTGCCAGGGAAAGAGAGCAGGAAAGACAGAAAGTGAGAAAGCACCTCCCACGGGTAAGAGTCACACCAATATTCCTTCACTTTTATTCTTCCTCGTGGGATTTTTGGATGTACACATATGCACACACACACAATGCATGTGTGTCTAGCATGTTTTTCAAGCTATCCAGCCCAGAACTCTAATCTTGCATGTGGACATGTAGGATTCAGCCGCCTTAACCACCTCGCCATCAGCTGGCCCAGGATTGGTTCTTGAGATCCGTCGACCATTTATTGGGGGTAACAGGGAATAAGTACATATAGTGAGTTCATTTTAGGCAAAAGGAATAAAACATGTAGAGACGCTGGGGCAGAAACATGCCTAATCTACATCACAAACCACGAAATTAGAGAGGAGTAAATGAGGGGCACATCTGCCAACTGAACCCACTGAAACGATGTAAAGAGAGGTGATTCGGTCCTTAGCCTCCTGCCAGGTAAGACGAACCACACGGGAGAAGTGAATGTCTACACACAGGACCACCCCATTCAGTGTAAAGAATCCCAGTAACCACGGTATACTCTTTCCCCAAATCCTACTGTAAGCAGGAAATTCGTGATAAATTCTCTAGAAAAAAGAGGAAGATTGCAGGGCGTAAGGGCACGGGACATGGTGAGATGCAGAGGTGAGATAGAGAGTAAAACAATAAAGAACTGGACCTCTACATATGCAGTAGGTGAATCAATAATCTCCTTCCTCAATCTCCACACACAAACATTAGTGGCTGAATTGGCACCCTAAGAACAAAAGAGCAGAAGATTCGTTTAAAGAGAAATGAAACAACTTCGGATAAGACACATTCACATACAGACCTTTGTAAGTAAGCAAAACAAAAACAAAAACAAATAAAAAGCTGACTTTTACCCAAACACAAAGCCTACCAACTCCTGCCCAGAGAGCTTCTAATTAACCTTTATACCTCACAACTGAATAAATATGAATAGCCAAGGATCACCTAACATACCAAGAAAGAAAATCTGAGCATAAAAGACCAAATAAATAAATATTACAGGGAATAGAAATACTTTAACTGAACAGCCAAAAGTTATATTTTCAGAGTTAATAGGAACTACTGCATTCAAAGACAAAATAAGGGTTATGATAAACAATAAAAATATGAAAATGTCTTGGAAAATAAGAACACAAAATAAAAGAAAATCCAATAGGAGGACTAAAAGCAAAAGCTGAAAAGTCTTTGAGGATGAGGAACAAAAAATGAAAAGGGAGGGACCAACAGTTAGCGTAATGGCTATGTCACTCGACTCCCACGTAGTCGATCGCAGTTCGCGTCCCGGACCCGATGGTTTAAAACTCACGCCGGGAGCGTGTGCGTGCGTGCCCAAGATCCCGAGAGGAGAATGGAGAAGGGATTGCGGCGTGACCATCCCCCCTGGGGGGTGATTTCTCGCTTTCTGTCTATCTGTCTCTCTCTGTCTTTCTGGTGAGCTCACATGCCCTATGGCAAAAACCTCTCCAAAAAAAAAAAAAAAAATGAAAAGGGAGGAAACGTGAGATGCAAAGTGGAGACTCCACAGAACGGATCTGCTATACAATGAGTTGGAGGCCCAGAAAGAAAAAAAAAATGCAAAATGGGAGGTTGAAAATGATTATAAAAATACTCTAAGAAAACACACAACAGGAATGTCTCCAAATTTAAAGGAAAGATCGAGTATCCAGCACACTGAATGAAGTACCCCATCCCAACACGCTCCCCCAGAAACACTCCGAGAAGTGCCACAACTCCCAGGACAGAGTTAGCACCCTGACTGCAGTCTCGGGGCACAGGATAGGGTCTGAGCAGAATTCATTAAAGAATGAAAAGGACACCGGACATCTCAACGATAGTGCATCGCAGAAGACAAAGGAGCAACGCCTTCACAATTCTCAGGGATTGCATTTTCAACTGAGAACTCTACACAGGTTACACAAACAGATGTGAGAGCAGACACATGTAAAGAACCAGAAAACTGTGGCTGGCAGGTGGCGCGGTGGTTAAAGGCATTGGATTCCCACATAGCTGACAGTGGTTGGAGTCCCGGACCTGGCGGCTTACTTCCTCACTTTCCCTTTCTCTCTCTTTCTGTCTCTGTCTGGGCAAATTAAAAATAATGATGACAAATGGAATTAAATAAATAAATAATTCTTTAAAAATTAAAAAAAAAAAAACAGAAAATTTACTTCCCTTGTACTATATCTTATGATGCTGGAAATGTGCTCTTGTAAAAGAAGAAAAAACAAAGGGCTCTTTAAGAGAATAAAGGAAACAGAGTACAACCTATGGTTCTAAAGTTATCAACAGATACTGAAGTGAAAACTGTCACACACCTACACTGGAAGAATGGAGAAACGTATGTAAAGAAACTATTGGGTCATCAGGAAAGTTATGACTCATTTCTGCATAGAAAAACAGAAAAAAACACGCCATGACTTTCCCGATAACCTAATATAAGACAGAGGTATCCTCATGCTATAAGACGTCAAAAGAACATAACTAAAATTGATAAATTCAGAAATAATGCAGGGGACGGTAGGTGGTGTGGTGGTGAAGTCACTACAGTTCGAGTCCCAGGTCTGGTGACTTGCTTCTCACTTTCCCTTTCTCTCTCTCTCTCTGGTCAAATTTTTAAAATAATACTAATAAAGGTAAATGAGCAAATAATTCTTTAAAAATAATGCCGTATTATCTACTAATGTGGAAATGACTACCAAATAAACAGCTAAACGTGTTCAGGGTAGTTGCTTCTGGAACTGGAGATTGGGTGGGGTGAAGGATTACCATTCTTCATGATAGGCTCTTCTGTACTATTTGTATCTAAATTACTTAAAAAATTAATTTATGAAAGAATACATATAGTACTCTATAAAATGACTCAACTCACTTTTGCAAAAGCCTACTAATTATATTACCTGATGGATATTTATAAAGTCTAGGTAAGACACCCCGTTAGTGTACTTAAGATGTCATATAATAATAAGATTAATTGCAACAATTAATTATAGGTGATAACAGCATTCAACAAAATCCTCTACTTTTAGACAAAGCTTTATCTATTTTTTTAATCTCAATAGCACTTCCAAATTCTGCATTTTTCTCTCTTCATTGAGCATTTTATTTCACTGTTATTTATTAAATGTTCATTATCAATACAACTATGCTAATAAGCACTTTAGTAAACATGGCAGGTACTACTGATGAACTAATAACAATGGTTATTATTTGACTCTCAAACTGAGGCAATACAAATTTTTAAAAATTACTTATTATTATTTTTAATTTGACCATAGAGAGACACAGAGAGAAAGAAAGAAAGCAAGCTGCCAGGTCTGGGACTAGAACCTCAGTCGGCCCCTTGGAAATCCAGTGCCTTAACCACTATACCAATGTGTCAGCCTGCAAGACACGTACTTGTTTCATAAAACTTTTCTTTTTTATTTGTATAATTTTTTAAAAAGAATTATTTTACTTGACTTTATTGATGTATGTATGCATGTATATATGTACACTTGATCTGATCAGGGAAGGACAGAGTGAAAGAGAGAGAGAGAGAGAGGAAGAGTGTAAAGGCAAGCTGCCAGATCTGGGACTCAGACTGCAGTTGGCCATGTGGGGGTCCAGCACCCTTAACCACCACGACACCTGCCAGCCCCTCATAAAACTTTTCTGAGATGACAAGAATGGATTGGGAACCAGCAGTTAGCGTAATGGCTATGTCACTGGACTCCCACATAGTCGACCGCGGTTCGCGTCCCAGACCCGGTGGCTTAGAACTCACGCCGGGCGCATGTGCGTGCGTGCCCAAGATCCCGAGAGGAGAATGGAGGAGAAGGGATTGCGGCGTGACCATCCCCTCTGGGGGGTGATTTCTCGCTTTCTGTCTCTCTGTCTCTCTCTGTCTGTCTGGCGAGTGCACGCGCCCTATAGCAAAAACCTCTCCCCAAAAAAAAAAAAAGAATGGATTAAGTCATCTGATGACCAATGCTGCGTAGCTTTTTCTTCACTTTATTTTCTTTTAATTTACTGTTGGGTATGTATACTCGTCAGAGACAGAGAAAGTAAGAAATTACTTCCCAGGGGGGTGGCTACACTGCATTTCTTCTGCTCCATTCTCCTCTTGGGATTTTGGACATGTACACATATGTACGTGGCATGTTTCTCAAACCACCAAAAACAGGGTTTGAATTGCACAGGTGGGATCCAGCCACCGTAAGCAGTACAACACTGGTTGGCACTCTCTCCCCTCTTTACACACGTCATCGAGGCACGCTCGTCAAGCTGGAAATGTTAGAACAGTCCAAAAACATCAAAAGTCAATCAAATCTCTCAATTCTATCCGCCAAGAAATACATGTACTTATCATCTAGGGTTTGCTTTCAGACTTTTCCTATTCAAACATGTACTGTACATATATTATATAAGAATATACTATATGTAGTTTCCTATAACCTATTTTTCTATTTTATACTTTTTTTTTTTTTTTTTGCTATAGGGCACATGTGCTCCCCAGGCAGAGAGAGAAGAAAAGTGAGAAATAATCCCTCAGGGAGAATGACCACAGCGCAATCCCTTCTTCATTTTCTTCTTAGGATTTGGGGCACATGCACATATATGCTTGGTGTGATTTTCGAGTCTCTGATCTGAGACTTGAACAGCAAGCTCAGCCACATGGAAGTCCAGCACCTTAACCTTCACACCCCCTGCTGGCCCAATTCTAAATAATTTTAATAATCATTAATAACAGTGATGACTATTTAATTTTAATCATGTAAGTCATAGAGATTTTTTTTTAAGCTATAGGGCGCGTGCACTCACCAGAAAGACAGAGAGACAAAAAGCGAGAAATCATCCCCCAGGGGGATGGCCACTCCTCAATCCCTTCTCCTCCATTCTCCTCTCAGGATCTTGGGCACACACACACACACACACACACACACGCCCAGCGTGAGTTTAAGTCACCGGGTCTGAGACCCGAACCATGGTCAACTACATGGGAGTCCAGAGACAGCCATTATGCCAACTGCTGGCCCCAAATCATAAAAATCTAAATCAGTATTTTCAAACTGTCTATGTTAAACTGTATATTTTATGTTATGCTAAACCGCATATTTTACCTAATCCCCCACTATATTGGTCACTGTAGAGTTTTTTTCCTAATTACCAATAATGCTGATTAATATTCTTCAATGTTTGTTAGTATTTCTGTGTGTGTGTGTAAATAAATATATGTATACATGCCATAAAATTTAAGTCTATGCATAGTTTTTTTATAATACACATTTTCCCTGAAGTTTTTGAAAACTCCTTCATACATACACACACATGCACACTTTCCTAATTATTTACTTAACATAAAAGTCTAGAATTCCAAATATAAACTCTTAACTCAAATGACATATGTTCAAAAATTTCAAACATATTGCTAAATTGTGCTTCTTAAAGTGTTCACCAGTTAACACTCCCACCAGAAGTGTACGACAGTCAAAATAGCAATCTTTAAAAATCTTTGCCAATGTGAGAAATTTAATATACCTCATCACTTTATTTCAATCTAATTGATCATTAATAATGTCACGCATTTCTTTTTCATGGGTCTTAGCTATCCATCTCTTTTACAAATGTTTCATTTCCCAATGTCTTTTGAAATTTCTTGACTTATAAGAGCTCTTTGTATATGAAGAATATCATTTTCTGTTATACTTACAAATAATAAACGTATTTATTTGCCTCCTCCTCAACTTTTTCACATGTGGCCACTGGATAAAGTCTGTGATATTTTCTTTTCGGTAAACAAAACTACTTTGAATAGTAGAAATTTAGGTATCATTGACTTGTGCCTTTGATTATTAGCAAGTAAAACTTTGCCTGAGCATGGCTGCTATACGATTGGGTCGTCAGAAAAGTCATGGTGCATTTTTGCATAAAAAAATGAGGTCTGCTGATGTGTCTGGACTAAGGTAACAGAGAGCATCAGTGAGACCACTCCTTTGCCACTGATGTCCATTTTTCCTAGTCTATATGTCCGTTGGGCACAAGATTTCCAGCATAAACCATAACTCAGGAACCAGAAAGGAAAAAAGAAGATTCTAAATCTAGCTTCAACAGTAAAAATTAAAAATAATTGTAGAGGCATGGTGGTTATGATGCTGGACTCCCACTTGGCCAGCCACAGTTTGAGTCCCAGACCTGGTGAGCAACTTGAAAATCACACTGGGCATGTGTGCGTGCATGCCTAAAATCCTAAGAGGAGAAGGGATTGTGGAGTGGTCACTCCCCTAGGGGACGATTTCTCATTTTCCCTCTCACTCTCTCTTTCTCTCTGGTGAGTGCATGAGCCCTATGACAAAAACCTAAGTAATAATAGCAGTAAAAGCTGCTAGGACAACAAGAATTATGTAAAGTCGTACTAACTTACTCTTTGGCCTCCGGTTAGAAAAGACAAGGATGTGATTGGAGGTAGGAGGAAGAAGGTGGGATGAACTATGGAAAAGAAAGGGTCAACGCAATGCATGCCTAGTTTGCAACATAAATGAGACCAAAGCAAGTTATAATCACTATACAATCTCCTTTAAATGTTATTGGTAACATGTATTTTAAAGACAGTCATCGTAACATGGTCCTATTATGTTCCTTCTTGAAATAATTCAACTTCAAAAATATAGCCATGAAGGCTCATTTTCTTTTCTATTTTTTAAAAAATAATTATTTTATTTAACTTTATTTATTTAAATTTGACTAGAGAGGGACAGAGAGAGAGAGAGAGAGAGAGAGAAAGCAAGCCACCAGGTCCAGGACATGAACCACGATCTGCCACATGAGAGTCCAGCACCCTTCACCACCACACCACCTGCTGGCCCTCTTTATTATTTTTTAGGGGCTTTTTACCATAGAATGCATGTGCTCACTGGAGAGAAAAGAGAGACAGAGACAGTGAGAAGGAAAGTGAGAAATCATCCTCCTCAGGGGGAATGGCTGTGCCTCAGACACTTCTCCATTCTCCTCCTGGGATCTTGGGCACACACGCACATGCACCCAGTGTGAGGTTCAAGCCACCAGGTCCGGGACTCAAACTGCAGTTGGCCATGTGGGAGTCCAGCAATGTAACCACTAGGCCATCTGCTGGATCCCATGAAGGCTCATTTTAAAACATCTCAGTTATATGGGTATTTGCTTCCTGGATCCCTTTCATCTTAGGACAGCTTCAGACACAGACCAGAAGGATTTCTGGCACTTACGAACAATATTTTGGTAGTTATAAAAACCAAAAGTCATATAAGTGTCTTTTTTAAAAATATAGTATTTCACTCTTTTGGATGCTGGCCCTGTTGCTATTTTAAGAGTTAAATGATAAAAAAAAAAAAGAAAAGAAACAAAAAACAAAAAAATCATTCCTAAATTCACCTTGAAACACACAGAGATACTTTATGATAACATTTGCTACCCAATGATCATGTACACATTATTTTTGTCTGTAAAAGGTTTAATGGAAAAAAGACTATAACTCAAGAGAGGGGCAGTGGGAATTTTAGCAGATAAGGATCTGTCCTGTGGTTGGGTTTATACAATGCTCAGTTCATCAGTAAACTCCATTAAACTGCATATCCTGTGGTCAGTTGTCTGTTTCTTTTAGTTCCTAGGAGCTATCAGCAAAGAGTGTTCTAAGGAGTCCCGAATATGCATTTGCACAGCTGGCATACTTTTTACTTTCACTATTTGTTATGGCTCTGGGACAAGTAATGGTGATTATGGGAAAAGAACATGGCGATGGGTTGTGCCAAGAGGGACTTACAGACAGGGAATGAAACAAGATATAGGAAGGTTTCCCTCTCTTTGCCTTTTTTTGGAAAAAATTATTTATTTTATTTATTGTCATTATTAGTTTTTGATTTTCTATAGGGCATGTGTGCTCACCAGAGAAAGATGGGGCGGGGGGGGGGGGGGGGGGGAGAAAGTGAGAAAGCAAGCCACCAGGTCCAGGACTCAAACTGTGGTTGGCCATATTGGAGTCCAACACCTTAACCTCCTGGTCCCTTGCCTTTTTTTTTTTTTAAACAAGAGATATCTGTGATAGGGTGAGTGTGATCACTGGAAACACAGAGACCGAAAAAGTGAGAAGTCATTCCCCAGGGGTGATGACCAAGCTACAATCCTTTCTTCTCCATTCTCTTCTCAGGACTTTGGGCACACATTTTGGGCAGACACACGCATGTGCCCAGTGTGCATTTCAAGCTTCCAGGTCCAGGATTTGAACCACAGTCAGTCATGTGGAAGTCCAGTGCCGTAACAACTATGCCACCTGCTGGCCCCTCCCTTTCTTAATATTTCTTCTTTATCTCTACACTGAGCCAAATCCATAGCTGATTCACCTTCTACCGTAGGACATTAGGGTAGAAAGCTTTTCACTTGAAAGGCTCTGAAGGGATACAGACTTGGTTTGAAATACTAGGCAGGCTCCTTGGTAGTTTTGAGACACTGAGAAATTAATTTCTTTGCAACCTAGACTCTAATTTATATGCCCTTTATGTTCCTACACATTAATACTCAATTTTTTAAACTTCCAATTTTAATGATACTGTCCAGATCACTCTGGTTTAAATAACCTCCAACCTCCATTTACCTCCTTATCAGTGAAGACATGGTTTCATTACCAGATCAAATCATTTCACGGTCCTATCACTGTTTAGGTACATCAGGTGATCACACGCAGTGCAAAGAACTCTACCTTCTATTTCAAGTCTCTGTTAGAATTACGCCAACAAGCATCCGAAGGTTCTGGAAAATGCTTAATATAACCTAAGACGAAACTAGTAACTCTTTGGGAAAAATTACCTGATGGCTAGGTTTATATAGATGCTGTTATATAGACCATCCTGTGCATTGAAGTCTACAATTTTTTAAAAAGTGTCTTTTAGTAAGGTCTTGAGGAAAATAATTTCTAATAGAATTTGAGGGTTCATAGGAAGCCACTGAAATAGCTAATGAGAGAAAAGTTTTAGCAGGATTTTGCCCAATTTGGTACCATTTCAGCGAAACATAATTAGAGTGATCAGAAGGGTTCACGACACTATTAACTGAGCATGGAGAACAGCAGAAATATTCCTCAATGTTTTAAAAAAGTCTCAGGAACTGAAGATAAGTGAGGAGGAGCCGTTTTCCTAATGGGCCTTAATTTCTGAGCGAAATTTAATGTGTCAATTACCATCATTAACATAAAAAACACTTATATCCTGGGTGCTTCACTGGAGGAAAAGGTCAGGAAGACCTTTCTTGAGTCAGCATCTTTCTGCCAAGAAGCGTATGTCTTTTTTTTTTTTTTTTTTAAGATTCATTTATTCATTATTCTTCCATTTGGGGGGGGGGGGGGCAAGCCCCTAGGGGTGAAACTTGAACCACATTCACCAATGTACCCACATTTGGGTGTCCAGCGACTTCACCACCACGCGCCTGCAAGCCCCTCAAGAAGCCTATGTCTAAGATAGATTTTGGTCTCTGAACTGAAAATGTCAACTCTTCTGGCTATGAGGCCTTGTGGGCTAATTAAAATACCACCACCCCCCACAAACCCTCTTAAGAGCACTATGGGCACTGATACCCATATCAACTTCAACCCATTCCCTTCACTTCTCAAGATCCTTCGTTTCCATTAGTTAATATTGCTATATACGCCCTGACCAAGACCCCTTTTCTAGAGGAGCTGTATGTGCAGTGCTCTTTGAAATCCCCATCTAATCTATACACATCTATGTTTAAATGTCTGCTTCTGGTTGCCTTATATGAAGAATAAAACTTGACTGCTAATGGCCTGATACAACTGGTAACTGTGTCTAATTGTATCAGCAGCATAAAATTGCTGCCTGTTTTTTAAAGTTAGGTTCCCTGTGGTTAGTCCTCTAATATTAGAAATGTAATTCTAGAGTTCAGTACCTGTTTGAATTGATTAGGAAAATTGCCACTTGTGCCAGCATTCAATTTCATACCTTTAATGACTAAAAATGAAGCTCCACGTTTTTAAGAAACTAATTTTAAAAGGTATTAAAAAGACATAAATTCGTATTTTCTAAAAGTGTTATTGAGTATACCACATTAGAAGTAAATTTCTAAAATTTCTATGGTTGAAAATATTTTAAAATAGTTATTAATGCACTGCTTCTCTGTATACTTTAGTATATTTTTGGAAAACCAAGAGCCCGAAAAATAACTTGTTAATTATTTAAAGTCACGAAGTCTATTTCTTTTCTTGTTACTTGGTGTGTTCTACACTACGTTGAGAAAATGTTCAGAGTGTGTTTTGATCCAAGTCTCACAATTGGTCTAGTAATGATGTTAGGTTCTTGTTTTGCATAATAAAATCCTCTTCTAGGGATCCCTGGAACTGCTTCCTCCCCTGACACATCCGGCCTCCATGTGTGCCATCTTACAGGGACACATGATTTATAAATTTATGATTTATAAATCATAAAGCGCACTCAGCAGGACTGTTCTGTGAAAGTAAGTACTCGTGCTTACATTTTTAAGAGTTTCAACTGTGAAGAGACAGACAGATTTTTAATGAAGCTACAATTGAGAAGGAAAATGAAGTAAATAAAAGCAAGTAGCTATGCATGGCACTAAAATTTACAATGACTGTAACAAGCAGAAATCAATCAAATCTTTTCACTAGAACCAACTCTGTTTTCTTACAAAGCTGCAAAATCACTTGAGCTGAACAGACAACAAATACGAACCCAAGACACTCGCATCAACTAATTAAAGTCTGATTTTCCACAACAGGGGAAAAAAGGAAGGGGAAAAAAAAAAAAAAAAAACAGTTCCTTTTTATAGGGGTCTAAAGGCAATTTTTTTCCCTCTCAGAAAAATGTACTCTTTAAGTGGCTTGAATAAATTCCTGTGTATCATTTATGTAAAAGGGAGGGTGGAGGAGGCAGGCAAAATAACATCCCTAGTCCCTAAATAAATTAGCTCTGTTTAAAAGGGCAAGACTAATTCACTGCTTTAATGGTGGCTTCCATTAAGCTGGAGTAGTAATATTAAACCACTTCAAACTACTGGCAGAATATGAGTAAACCAAGAACAGTGTGACTGGCTCCTTTAAAAAAAGGGTCTGGACATACACACAAACTTTAATTCCATCATGCAATACAAAAATGCTGAATAAATTAACTTTTTCAAAGGGCCATTATACCTTAGTTCCTCATTACAGATCTCATTACAGACTGTCTTTATAATGCTCACCTGACAATATCATGTAAAATGCTTAGCTTCGAAGGTCAGTCTAAATAAGAGAACAATTCTCCTATTTATAGCAAAGGATGAACTTTTCTCATTTAGATGTTTAAGCAGCTAACCCCTGAGTTTAATGTAATTAGGGAAGGGATATTCAATTTACAGTATCCACAAGTAATGATAATTAAATTGATCCAAAAAAGCTGTTGGTAAGCATAAGATACCTTTGTAATTACATCCCGTTTTCAAAATGACTTTAGTACTGTGAACTTGAAGCATTTCAGCAAATGAAGGCCAATACACATAAAACGAAAACTACAGTAGCTTCAAAGCTCGGCTGTTTAACGTAATGAGCAGCACTACCAGGGGGAAATCTCGAGAACATTCTATAACTCACCATGACAGTCTATGCCTTCTCCTTCCCTCTCACAAACATCCATTAAAAATATGCAAGATAATCTTCATTTTTCACCAAATAAAATCTTCATTAAAAATCTTTTATTTTTTCACTTTTACAGGAAACTAAAGAACTAGTTCCTCTTATTTCTCTATTATTCAAGTAGCTGGTCACAAGCTGCAGTTTTGTGTTTATTTGAAAGAACAGAGGAGAGCTATGAATATGAAACCATTTTCCCTGTGAGTTCTGAAGATTAGCTAGGTCAGCATTCCACCAGGACCAAGGTGAAAAATAAACAAATAACCATGTTCACAGCAGCTGCAGCGATCAGTCTCTGGAAAATTATTCAGGCATTATGAGAAAGACGATATTAAATGCTGCCACTTGCAGCTTCACGGCTCTCTGAATATTCGCATCAGAAAAGGATGAGCACTTAAGGGGTATCATCAGAGAGCTCGCCCATCTGAGCATCTTCCATTAAGTTTTTGTCTTAAAGGAGGAAGGCGGGAACCTCTGCCTGACAGGCAAAAGGCTTGTCATAATTCATTAATATCACAGCTTTGCTCAGGTTTCCTTCAATGAGCCCGGCAAGAGCCTATGAAAAAGTGCTGAGCACACAACTTCTCCAAAGATGCTGCTGTGGTAAACCCTTACCACTTGCACCTACAGCACTAAGGGCTGAAGACCTTCAACGGTACTTCCTGGGAGAAAGGCGATCTAATAATCCCCGAGTCCCTCCTGTATAAACCTATGATATCTGTATTAAATTCCAAAAAAAAAAAAAAAGGTAGGACAAATAATTTAACATACTGCCGAAGTAGGAAAGTTACAAAGTCCTTAGTCCTAGTAAGGCTTTATCGTCAAGTAAAACACAAATAAAAGATGACTTAAAAAAATCATAAAATTCTCTACATTGCTGTTTCATTTAACAAAATTATTTCAAGAGTGTGTACAAAAATATCAATTTACATGATTTCAATTAAATGATAAATTCAACATAAAATGGATTATATGACCAAAAAAAATTAGTCACTAGTAATAGTCATTGTATTTCCAGAACACAATACCATCTTTTCATTTTCCTCTAGGTTCCTGCTTAACGTGCTAAAAAAAAAAAAAAAAAAAAAAAAAAAAACAGGAATCTGATTTGCACCAGGAAATCTACATTTTAATTTACATGGCAAAACCCAGGAAATTAGAAATGGAAGAGTAATAGGTCCATCTGCAAATCAGCAGAAAGTAGTGGTTATTTTAAAAAGTAGCAGTAAGAAAGAAATATATAGGCCCACATTCTAGTTCTATTATTTCTACTTTACTAATTTAAAAAATGTTTGAAGTTGTTTGCTATATTAAAACAATACACTGAGGGTGGGCGGTTATACATTTTTAAACATACCATTTTTATAATTCCAGGGAAACATGATCTTGAGTTCGTTAACCAACTATAGCATTTCCTTTTTATAACTGTTAATTGTATTTTAAACTTTAAATATGATAATACCTATTGTTAAAGTGCATGAAATCAGAACTTAGCATTAATGTATATAATGATCATAAAAGGAAGGCACAATCTGACTGAACAGAAATCAATAATGGTATTTAATGACTTCATGACGAAAATAAATGACCCTCGCACCCTTAATGGATTAATGTCAGTTATGAGCAACACAACATCACATAATGCTGACACAGTCTCACTCAAAGTGGTATCACATTTCATATGAGTGCCTTAAAGCCTTATCAAAGGAAATTGTGTTTTAATGCTATTTCGGATGTCATTTTTGAGAGGATTTTTACAATCCCATTTCATAAAGCATAAAGCATGCCCTGAATTGTTACAAGGAGCTTTTGTCATTGGCACATGTACTAGGTCATCCTTTGAAAGCTTTCCAACAAAATGAAATCCTAAATATATTTTAAAAAATAACAAATTATAATATTACTCAACCAACCAGTTTACTGTAGCTTGTCTTCTTCAAATACATATTTCCTTAATGTCACTCTCAGGAGGTTCTTTTTGTTTTTTTCCTAGATAAGGAAAGAAGTCCAGCCTATATGTATGCATCATGGCCAATTCCACAACATAAAACCTATGTACTTCAAATACATGTATAAACTGCTTCGGGATCAAAGCACACACAAAAGATGGCCCCAGTAATAAGTTGATAGGCAGCTATACAGTTATTAATTGCTAAAGTTATTAAAATTTCTAGGAACTTCATACAAAAATAAATTTTTCTTCCCTTTTAATAACTGTCCTTAAGAAGGAAAAATATTATAGTTCTTCTCCCTTGCCATAAAATTATGGGGAAATATAAAACACTCCTTATCACTTCTAAAATAGCTAGCCTTGTAGTATATCATTTAGTTTAGCTTTTCACTGTTAAAAAAAAAAAATGCTGACCAGAATGAAATGAAAATTTATTAAATATGCAATACTTTGGATTTTCACTTATTATTGAGTATTTGAAAACAATATCAATGGGAATAACAATACTGTCTTGAGGCTGGAACGCAGCGTATGATTATTTTCTCCAGCATAATTTAAAATTCATTTCTGACTGATTCAGCAGTCATCGAGCAAAACTTCCAGTAACCTCTCGGAAGATTTGGCACAGATAAGAAGTTCAGAATAGGAACAAATGTGCAATGATGTACAGAAGCTACTACAGTGATTTCTAAAAATAGCAGGGTTTCAGGCTTTCAGTGGCTCAGGATTCTCATGAAATGAAACTAGAAAAATTTCTTAAGATAGAACCAGGAAACGGTAGCTAAAGATTCCTGACTGACATGAATATTACTTCCTTTATCCCAAAGGATATAATAACTTCTCAAGCAAATGTAGCATCATAATTAGTTATAATTGACTTTGTCTTTTAATTTTTAAGGCAATCTATAAATTATGGATTGTTGCGTCAACTGGAAGACAGTTTTTGACATCATGCCGTATATCTCATTATTGTAATCAAAACCAAGTTCCTTATCAGGAGAACTTCACAGTCTGCTAGATTTTAAAATCATTTCAGGAAACGTTAGCTTATAATACTGAACCCCGTTGCATAATCTTCACATACGCTGCCATAATTCTAATATAGCTTCCAATATTACCAACATTTGTCTGCCACTAGGAATTAATGGAGGGTTAGAAGAAATGCAAGCTTATGAAAAGAAATCCTACTTTTACCATCTCTCGTTTTGAGACACATGCTATCTGAACCTCTTTTCTGCTCCACACTCTGCCTGCCGTCCGTCTTCTTCCTTCAGCTCGGCACACCTGCTGGGTAGACTCAGTCCACTGCCATTCCTCTGAAATTAATGGAATGCTGGCATGTACCTGTTCTTCTCAGCCACTCAGCAGGTGTACGTTACCTGGAACATTGGGAATCAGTGAAGCAACTGAAAGGGAAGGATTTATTTCTCTCTTTCCAATTACGGTTCTGCATCCCAATCCTCTCCTTCTTACTTTACACCAGCGTCGATGGCAGCGCCTGCTGACAGGGTAATGCAATACTACTGCAACCTTTCCCATGCCAAGAGTGGATTCTGTAGGTGTCCCACATTAGAATCTATGGTGAACAGTTTAAAGCTACTACAAAGTACTCCCATGAGACTCTTGTACTCAGGTGAATATAATTCACCTTTAAAAGAAAGGATGGGGAGAAAAATTCAATTTTCACTAATGTGTTTCACAAATTCCAATGCAATCCTTGAACAAATTAGAAAACACTACTTACCACTGCCCTTTTTTAAAGAATTCTTTATTTAATTTTATGAAGTCATTCATTTTAATGTGACCAGAGAGAGAAAGAAAGAAGGAAAGTGAGAAAGCAAGCCACCAGATCCGGGACTCAAACCGTGGTAGGAGTGTCCAACGCCTTAACCATCACACCACCTGCTGGCCCAACACTACCATTTTAATACTGATGTAATATACTGACAAAGATATAAATAGCACTCACCCCAAATTGAGTGCTATGCTATTGCAATATGAGTTTTTAAAAATGTTTATAGCTAATGTTTGATTATAAATTTTAATAGCTTTTCCGTACATATTTAAATATATACAACACACACAAAATTATACTTTTATTCTTAAGAGGTTTTTTTCTATAGCACGTGTGCACTCACCAAAAAGAGAGAGAAAGAGAAAGTGAGAAATCACCCCCCGGAGGGATGGCCATGCCCCAATCCCCTCTCCTCCATTCTCCTCTCGAGATCTTGGGGGCACACACACACACACATGTGCCTGGCGTGAGTTTAAGCCACTGGGTCCAGGACTCGAACCGCGGTCAACTATGTGGGAGTCCAGCAACATAGCCACTACGACAAATTGCTGGTTCCCAAAATGATACTTTTTAAAGTTCATGGAAAATGGAATTAAAGTATGGTTTATTTTGGTGCAAAAAAATTTGAAATTTATGCATAGTTATGTTCATAATACATATTATTCATTAAGTTTTTGAAGTGCTTGTGTATGTATGTATAAATTTCAACCATATATTTTAAAATAATGAAATTAAGCATATAGAAAGTACGTTTAAAGTATCCAGTGACATACATATGGTGAAATTCATGCACCAATCTGACAAACATCCTATTTTCTCCAAACTAAACCATGATAACTAGCTCCCAAAGTTTACATAGAACATTGGTTCTCTAAAAGTTTTTTGAAGGTAGCTTTTTGCTTTAACGTTTACAATACTTTGTTGACTAAAAAAAAATAATAATAATACTGACCACACTGCATTCAAAATAAAACCTCACATAAATCTTTATTTATAAAACAGTATTGGGACTAGCAGTTAGCGTAATGGCTATGTTGCTGGACTCCCATGTAGTCGACCGCGGTTCGCATCCTGGACCCGGTGGCTTAAAACTCACGCCAGGCGCGTGTGCATGCGTGCCAAAGATCCCGAGAGGAGTACAGAGGAGAAGCGATTGCGGCATGGCCATCCCCCCTGGGGGGTGATTTCTCACTTTCTGTCTCTCTGTCTGTCTCTGTCTGTCTGGCGAGCGCACGCGCCCTATAGCAAAAAAAAAAACAAACAAAACAAAACAAAAAAACCCTCACAAAACAGTATTAAAAACAAAACAAGATGAGGCTCTCTTGTCTCAAAACTGAGGTCAATAAAATTTAAAGGCCTTGTTGACTTACTAGAGTGTTCTAAAGTAGACATGAAATGCTGTGTAGATTTGCCTATGTTAAAGTCTCTTTCATCTCTCAAAGTTGTTCCTGTATCTATTATGTTCACTATTCTGAAAAGTAAAAAGGAAAGATGAGATTAAACATGAGTGGGCAGAAAGCAAGACCTACAGTGCGTGAAAGGTTCAGGAAATTCTAAATATCGATTCTGTGCCGCAAGGCCAACAGCTAGTGAATTTAAGCTTCATATGATGCCTAAGACAGCCCAGAGGTACCAAGAAGCCCACCACTTACAGGGTAACCAGGGACGAGCTCATAAAAGCCATCATTCCCCAAATCCTTCCAAACGTATTTTTTGAAAAAAAAATTTGTTATAACTAAATAATGGAGGTATTTAACCTCATATAATACTTTGAGCATATTCTGCCCCATTTACGTTTCTACAAATTTAAAAATTATAACCACCTAACGGTACATCATTTTCCCCCCTATATCCTGATGTCTTTACATACTTTCTAACATATGACTTATTGTCTAGTGAACTTTTTTAAGAATTAATTTTATGTATTTTTTAAATTGTTATTTTATTTTTCATTTGCTATAGGACATGTGTGCTCACTATAGAGAGACAGAGATAGAGAGGTAAAATGAGAAAGCAAGCTGCCAGGTCTGGGACTCGAACTGCACTTAACCATGTGGGAGTCCTGCACTCTAACCACCACACTACCTTGCTGGTCCCACCTGGTAAGCTCTTGACTCACAAGACCCAGTGGAGGAAAGCACTGGGAAAGCTGTTACTCAGCAGTGCCCCTTCACAAAGACAAAAAACCAAAAGGACCAAATTTCAAAGATAATACAAAGTACTTCCTAGGACTAATAACCATCTAAAGTGGTTATCAAGGCTAAACATGACGAAACAAAGCTTTATTGTGTCTTTGAAGAACACTCTTTATTGATATATTTGAATATTTGCAATTATTTCAAAAGGCAAAGTATTTTACATAACAATATAATAATAATGATTACAAAAGTACAGCTCCCAGATAGTAACCATTTGTAATGACTGCACTGTTGGTCTGGTGATCCCAAATTCCGACTGGAATATAGTGAGAATTAAAGAACTATATTAGTGGGCCAGCCCTGGAGCATAGCAGTGAGGTGCTGTATGGAGGGAGCTGGATCCCACATGACTGGATGTGGTTCACGTCCTGGCCCTGATGGCTTGAAAAGCATGCGGGGTGCATGTGCACTAGTGCCTGGGGTCCTGATGGGAAGGAGGAATGGAAGAAAGGGGATTGTGGGTGACCAGGTCCCACTAGGGGGAGTTTCTCTCTCTTTCTCTTTCTCTCTCTCTCCGGTGAATGTACTCATTCTCAGGCATGAGGGGGGGGGGGCAAAGAACCATCTTTGTGCTACATGGAGGCTTCTTGATGTTCACCCTCAGCTCACAATCTCTTGTAAAAAAATGGAAGTGGAGGAATGGTTAACCAAATTTCTGAGCAGGTGAGACAGCCATGGGGAGTGGCCTCTAAATGCTTCGTGAGGGATTTTCAAAAAGTTCATAGAAAATATGTATTAACTATGGATGAGTGTCAAAATTTTGGATATCAATAGAAAGTTATACTTTAATTATATTTTCCACAAACTTTGAAGTCCCCTGGTAGTGTGACAAGGAATAGCAAAACCAAACCATCGTAAAATTGTTACGCTTTGTTATGAGGTCTTGATTTAATTACTATCTTACATACCCTTGTCTTAGGTAATGTAGAGTAAAATTAAAAATTTACTTTTGGATAAAGCAATAAGATTTACTTTAAAATGAAGGCTTTTATTATTGTACTTACTGTACTCTGCTGGGGGAATAATATGTTTGGATTCTTTCTTAGCAAGTATTGTAGACTTGTGTCTGAAAAGGCCAACAAGTAAGGACATAGAAAGCTAGGGAAAAGGGCAATAAAGAAGCCTAAAATTACCTTATCTAATAATGTTGCCTGCAGATTTTCTATTGAATATATAAACCAATTTGTTACAATGACTGAATTTATGTCTCATACTTTAAAATTATTTGTGGTATAGGGGAATGATACATCACAATAGAGTAAATAAATATCACAACAGAGTAAAAAATTTAATATATATGCCAAAAACACAAACTAGAAGGGGCCAGCAGGTGGTGCGGTGGTTAAGGGCATTGGACTTCCACATGGCCTACCGTAGTTTGAGTCCCGGACCTGGAGACTTGCTTTCTCACTTTCCCTCTCTCTCTCTCTCTCTCTCTCTCTGTCCCTCTCTGGTCAAATGAAAACAAATAAATAAGTTAAAAAAGAAAAGAAAAGAAAAAGAAACCCACAAACTAGGAGAACTATGAACAAACATGCTCAACATGATGTAATGTTCAAAGCTGCAGATGAGCATGTGTGTCTTAGTGATTTGATTCTTATACAACTGCATGTATGCCTTTAAAAGACCATACCGTAGCCCACAAAGATGTACATCAATTATACGTAAATCAGAAAACATAATTTTTTAAAAAATAATTATAAATGTATAAAAACTATAGTGTTTTAAAAGTAACAGAGACTTTGGGCCAGCAGATGGCTTAGTGGTTATGTCACTGGACTCCCACATGACCGACCATGGTTGAAGTCCTGAGTCCCGTAGCTTGAAAATCACGTGGGACCATGTGAGTGCATGCTCAAGATCCCAGGAAGAGAATGAAGAAGGGATTCAGCATAGCCATCCCCACAGGGGGGTGATTTTTCACTTTACTTCTCACTGTCTCTGTCTCCCCCTGCACCCTGTGAATACATGTGCCCTAAGGCAAAATAAATAAATAAATAAAACCTTAGCATCATGTCTAACCTGATTTCTTTTTTTCTTTAAGGTTTTTTGCCATAGTGTGCATGTGCTTGCTGGAAAAAGAGAAAGAAATAGTAAGAAGCAAGGTGAAAAAAGGGATAGCCATGTTGTAACCCCTTTTTCTCCATTATCCTCCTGGGATTTTGGGCACGCACACCCATGTGCCTAGTCTGAATTTCAAGCTGCCAGGTCTGGGACTTGAACTGCTGTCAACCATGTGGGAGTCCAGCACCCCAACCACCACTCTAAGTCTAGCCTCATTTCACAGATGATAAAGACAAAGCAAACCCTACCTTACATTTGCACAGCTAGTTAGTGGCCAAATGGAAAGCCTCACAGTATATTTTACACACAGATTTGAGATTAACTAATGTTTGTAATATACTGCTACAATTAATTTCTTCAATGGCATCCCATTGTTCATTGGGAAAGTTCAAACCTTGAACTTGGAGTTGCTTTGATGGTCTGATCTCAAACTTATTTTCTACTAGGTTCAAACCAACTCCTTGAACTTTTTACTTGGTGCTTCCTCTCATCTTTATAACACTCGTCCTTTTCCTAGACATTCTAATCACTCACACCTTGGAAGTATGTGTCTACTGAAATCTTCCTGATTTTCCTAGTTGAGAGTTACTGCTCTCTGACAGAGCTTGGTCTTCACTCCTCCTGCACATTTACCATTTTCTTCCCTGGATTATATTACCTCCATGTTTTGAGCTTCCCTACTGCATTGTAACTTGTTATGGCAACATTCATTCAATCTCTACCCATTAGCCAGAGGAACTTTTAAAAAGATAAACCAAACCATATCATTCTCTGTTCAAGCCCCAAACAGCTCTCAAAGCCTTCCACATCCTGTATGGTTCATCCCCTTCCTGCGTCTCCCACCTCACTCCATACCACCGCTTGCTCTGGTCTCCAGGCTCATCTTGGTATTTCTAAGTCCTTCCCTCATTCTAGGCTTTTATTTATGTTACTCCTTCCTACTCTGAACATTTTCCAAGATCTTTGCCTGGCTGGCCCATTCTCATCCTTCAGGTCATATGTCACATCCTCACAGAGGCAGGCCCTCACCACTCCAGCCAAAGACATTTCCCAGGGTCACGTGTTCAGCTCCTTCATTGTTCTCGGCCCCCTCCATTATCATGATCACGGTTTATGGCTTCTTTTTTAAAAATTATCTTATTGAACTTTATCTTATTAATTTAATTTGACCCAAGAGGGACAGAATGAGAGAGAGAGAGAGAGAGAGAGGGAAAGTGAGAAAGCAAGCCACCAGGTCCGGGAATTGAACTGCAGTTGGCCATGTGGGAGTCCAGCGCCCTTAACCACATGGCTTCTTACACAATCACTTCTTTATATTCCAGTTCAGCACTAAAATATAAGTTTCATTATGGCAGAAACTTTATCTGTCTTGGTCACTGGTAAATTACCGAATAAGCAGCCCAGTGTAGATACTCAGATATTACTGAATAAGTGAATTTATTCATTTTTCTCACTATCTTTCACTACTCTTGGCACTGTTTCCTATGTGGTGAAAATAAGTATCTGTGTAAGCAAAGAGGAAAAGAAGAGAAAAGAAATAAGTCAATCAATCCAGTTTCCCATCTCCCATCTTAGTATATTTTCATTGTGCATAGTTACTTTCCTATAAAAAGTTAGTGACTAAGGACCAGCAGTCAATATAATGGCTATGTCACTGAACTCCCATGTAGCCGACCGCGGTTCGAGTCCCGGACCCGGTGGCTTAAACTCACGCCAGGCGCATGTGCATGCATGCCCAAGATCCCGAGAGGAGAATGGAGGAGAAGGGATTGCGGCGTGGCCATCCCCCCTGGGGGGCTGATTTCTCGCTTTCTGTCTCTCTGTCTCTCTCTTTCTGGCGAGCACACGCGCCCTATAGCAAAAACCTCTCAAAAAAAAAAAAGGTTAATGACTAAAAGCATTTGTCAAATTATGTCCTTGAGAATTTTTATAAATTCAAATAAAAAATAAATAAATAAAAAAAAAAACTCCAGAATAAGACAGACAGGTGAAGAGATGGGAAAGGAAAGGAAAGGAAGGGAAAAGAACAGAAGGAGAGGAGGAGGAAACAGAGGGAAGTAGACAGGGAGAGAAGGGGAAGGAAGGTTGGCCTACATAGGAATCATATAGTGTGATCCTCACTGGAAAGGAATTTTGGTTCATTTGTGAGTGGTAAGCAAAGGTTTTGTGAAATTACGTTAGTCTGTTACGTGTGATAAGAAAACCATCAATCATTCCAACAGTATGGTGGTGTTCCTCACAGTTAACGCAATAAAGGTTGGTTTTTCTTTCTATTAAAGTCTAAATATTTTATACATGCCCGCTATGTAACTTGGCATGTTCTCCGCCATCCTGTAGATCCACATGAACCCTTACTTTTTAATTTACTACTAAAGTAACCAAAGGTTATTTCATAGTTTTTAAAAAGACACAATACTGGTTTGAAAATTCGTACTCTAAACCACTTTAGGTCACAGTAAATTTACTTGGTTAAAACAATTACAAAGGTGTAAATTTAGAGATCGCATAAAAATTAAAAATTAAAGAATGAAAATATTTTGAAAAGATACACTTTTCCTTCTACCTGAGCACGATATAAAATGTATAATCCTTCATAAGGTTTCACTCTTCAGAATGAAATTAAGGTTCCAAAAGTCAATTTAATGTGTTTATTTATCAATCTGAGAGTCTCCCTTTACCTTACAGTGAAACTCTTTCCATTCACAAAACAAAAACTGTCAAGATTTCCAGAATATATTATGTTCATGATAGCATGCATGCTTTTGAGAGTCTATAATCACTTTTTAAAGAATTATTTCATTTAACTTTCTGTATTTATTTATTTTAATTTGACCAGAGAGAGACAGAGTGCAGGGTGGGGAAGTGAGAAAGCAAGCCAGGACTCAAACAGTGGTTGGCCATGTGGGAGTCCAGTGCCCTTAACCACCATGCCACCTGCTAGCCCCTATAATCACTTCTCAAAAGATAATAAAATCATTTTAAAAAGAATACAGAATGATCTTTTCACTGCTGAATAATATTTATGTAAGTAATCATCTAAAAGTAAAGGTGTATTTTTTCAGCAGTTACAAATTATAATTGGGCCTAATTCCCTCCTTACCTCTTTCTCCACACTCCTCCCACCCCCACACCGAGACTGCTTTTGTGCCCGCACTCTTCTAGAACTTTTCAATTATTAATGCTTTCCAGTTTCACATGCAAATGTGAATTATATTATGTAGTACACAATTTTTAATATGGTCTCTGTATTAGATCTTTCAGTGGAAACAAAAGCCTTCCTCTTGAAAGGGTTTCTATCTTAGTATTCTACGACACTGTATACTCCCAGTTACCGTCTCTAGCTTTGACTTCTTTCCCTGATAGCTGTCCACTACCAACGTCTCAATTTCCCTAGAATTTATGATTTCTTTGCTTGAGTCCTCATATGGCTTCCTATACAAAATACAAGGAGAATAACAATATGAAATTGACATCCCCAGGCTTGGCTATGCTCTCTGACATCATGTCTAATCTCTCTGTCTGTATGCAGAGGAGCTTTACACAGATAACTTACCGATTTGTAAAACTGAACTTCTTTATTTCCCACTATAATTAGTCACTTAGTTTCCTTCAGTGACACCACCTAAAAGGAAGTCCCTCTTTCAACGTGGAAATGAAATACATCACCAAATCATGCCACATTGTTTTCTATTGTCGGTATTTTTTCAGAAGCCTCTTGTGAGTTAGACAGCCACTGTACACCGATGATTTCAGGCGCACAAGGTTGCTGTCTAACTCTGGTCTAAACCAAACTGTTCTGAGCCATGATTCTCATCCATTCATAGATCTCATTTCTTTGTATTTGTCATTATATTCTCTCCTCGTTATCTACACTGTTTTGCATCAGTGTGTCATCACCTAGAATCAATGAATCATTATTAATTTTAGGACTCTAACCTTTGCCAACTTATCCAAAACACACTCACCAACTGTAAAAAATAGATACCTCTATTTCCTGCAAAGCCTGGCTTAAAACTCCTTGCTGTACTACATAATTTTCTATTTCAACTTGCTATATTCTACAATTCCTGTTGTATTTTTGCCTAACCATTTAAAAGCTCTGTTCATAGTATAACAAATTGTACCACTAAGCTCAATAAATATTTATAGAACACCTACTATATGTACCTACGAGACCAGGGAATAAAAGTTTGAATAAATCCCTTGTATCTCATTTATGTCTCATTTAAAAAATACCTCAAGCCTTTATCATATGAGTATGTTAAACTCCTTGAGGGTAGAGAAAAATGTTATTTTACATTCTGTAAAACAGGAACTTCCAGCCAGCATGCTTAGCATAAAAGGGGCACTTACTAAACTGCCAGTTTTTTTCCAGTGGTATATCTAATGAATACACTAAGAGTCTGAAGAATAAAATGAGAACCTCTATTAATTTAGTATCCACATTAAGTGTACTTTATTTTTTATTATGAATATGAAATTACTCTATTTATTATTTTTGCAAAAATTATAGTTTTTTAACTGCAGAAACTTGATACATAGTAGTTAAATCCAGTTACTCCATTAGCTATGGTAATTTAATGTAAAGACAAAGAGAAAAGTACACAAAATAATAACCACCACTTACAATTAAAAGGCACTTTATATTTTATGAGGGGCTTTCAGGAAAAATAGTGCAGCATCAGATGAGAATAACAGGAAATCATATTACAATTCTGGTTTACGGCAGCCATAAAAAGGCTTTCTCTTTTCTCCTTCTCCATCGTATCCCACAGCCCTGTCATCTCCAGATTCTAGAAACCACGTAGGAATTAGAGAGCTGAAGGGAATGTGTACTAGGTGACTTCCTTTATCATCACTCACATCCACAATAAAAGTTAAGACTCAAGGGAACCAGCAGTTAGCGTAATGGCTATGTCGCTGGACTCCCACGTAGTCGACCGCGGTTCGCGTCTCGGACCCGGTGGCTTACAACTCACGCCGGGCGCATGTGCGTGCGTGCCCAAGATCCCGAGAGGAGAATGGAGGAGAAGGGATTGCGGCGTGACCATCCCCCCTGGGGGGTGATTTCTCGCTTTCTGTCTCTATGTCTCTCTCTGTCTGTCTGGCGAGCGCACGCGCCCTATAGCAAAAAACCTCTCAAAAAAAAAAAAAAAAAAAGTTAGGACTCAGAGTGTCACCGCGATCCGCTAACCACTGGGGTTTCTGCAATCTGGCAGCTGCATCAGATTGGGTCCTTTTGGCAAGGCCAAATGGAATGTCTCAGGAAGAACACAATTAAGTTTTCGTTTATTTCTTCCACTAGAGAGAGAGAGAGACAGAGACAGAGTGCGTACTTTCAACAGGGTCTTCACGCCATGATCCACCCCAGGCTGTCAGCCAGCCCCAAATCAGGGGCACACTCAAGGGCTGAACCAGGAACCTTGCCATGTGGGATTGCCTCACAGAGAGCCACATTTAACCACTGTCTGGTTTATGTATCTGTGGTGTTTGCTCTTGAATATCATTACAGGGCTGGCTCAGTAGCCTAGTGGGAGAGGGAGCTAGAACCCACATGGCTGTCCGTGGTTAGAATCCTGGCCCCCGCAAGCCACTGGGCATGTGTGCATGCTCCAAATCCCAACAGGATGGAGAAATGGAGGAGAAGGAACTATGGTGTGACCATGCCCCATTGGGAAGGTATTTTCTCCCTCTCCTCTCTCTGTCTCTCTCTGCTAAGTGCACATGCCCTCTGAGTAAAATTTTAAAAAAGAAAAACAGTATTACATAAAGGAAAATAACAAAACGGGTGGGTGGGCAGGAGGTGGCATGGTGGTTAAGGTGGCTGGACTCCCATGTGGCTGACCACGGTTTTAGTTCCAGACCTGTCAGCTTGCTTTCTCACTTTCTCTGTCTCTCTCTGGTCAACTTCAAAAATAAATAAATAAATAAAATAATGACAATGAATAGAATTAACTAGTACTTTATAAAAAAAGAAAGAAAGAAAGAAAGAAAGAAAGGAAGGAAGGAAGGAAGGAAGGAAGGAAGGAAGGAAGGAAGGAAACAGAGGGCCTGATCATAAAGAGCATTTTTTGTTTTGTTTTGTTTTGCCTAGAACTGGATCTCTTCCTGGGTTAAATAACTAACGACATCACAAAATCTTCCAGAAATTTCAGTTTCCTGAAGGACAAGGCAATGTACATTGAGAGCTACCTTTTATTAAGGTTAGCTCTTTAGAATAAGACAGCCGTGGACGTTGGCTGGACCACACTCACACACTTGGCTGAGAAGGCAAGAAAGGCTGAAATAAAGTGCAGCACCTGGGAATTCTTCTAATCCCATATTTTTCAGTGGCTTGTGTGGCTCTGGCCTCTACATAACATTTTTATGACCAAGATTTTTGTTGCTTTACTTTGATGCGTCTGACCTCTTTTTTAGAGTAACCATTCACTGTATAAGAACAGGATTAACTATTGTAGGTTGCTACTTGTATCAGGATTGGTAGCTATGAACCAAAAATTTCATGCCTCACCCCCCCTTCCTTGAATGTAGGTGTCTCTGAGATGCAGCTATCCAGCCTCCAGCTTGTGAATACAGTTTCTTGCTTCCCTGAACTTTTGGAGTTTATTTATTTTAGCAGCTAATGTTTCCCATTAGATATCGCACGAGTGCACATACACACAGGCACACATAATTTGTTTTTTTTTTTTTTGAGAGAGAGACTTTTGCTCTAAGGCACGTGTGCTTGCCAGAGAGACAGAGAGAAAGAAAATGAGAAATCACCACCGCAATTCCTTCTCCATTCTCATCTAGGGGCTGGGGCATGCACACATGTGTCTGGCATGAGTTTTAAGTCACTGGGTTCGAGACTCGAACTGCAGTCAACTGCGTGGAAGCCCAGCGGCATAACCTCGACACCATCTGCTGGCCCCACAAATAATAATTCTTAAGAATGGAATGTAACAAGAAACATTTTTCTATTTTACATTTATTTAAAAAATTATTTTTAAAAGCATTAAATGACTAGTTAAAAAAATCCTTCAGTGAGGAACAGCAGATGGCATAATGATTACATTCCCGGACTCCCAGGTAGTCAACTGTGGTTCAAGTCCTGGACCCAGCAGCTTAAAACTCACGCCAGGCGTGTGTGCATGTGTGCCTAAAATCCCAAGAGGAGAAAGGAGGAGAATGGATTGCTCCACGGCCATCCCCCCGGGGGTGATTTCTCACTTTCTATGTCTGTCTGTGTATCTCCAGCAAGCGCATGTGCCTTACATCAAAAATCTCTCTTAAAAATAAAATCCTTCACTTTATGGCCCAAACTGAATGACTAAAGGATATAGAAACATAGTAAATGGTTGTGAATACCAGATACAGTGTGGGAAGAGGGAGGGTGAAGGAGTAAAGTCTGAGGAAGGACATTAAAGAGAAAAACAGGGAGGCAAGGCATTTATGGGGCAAAGAAATGGGTTATTATCTGATGAGGGATAAGCTTATAGTATTGTCAACTGGACCGGTGCGAAATGTACACGTGTTGAAATTTTCACTTTGCAAGCTAAGTAACGTGACTGAATGTATAAAGGAAATTAAAATAGAACCCAAAAAATCCTTCAGCAGTGTTTTGTCAGCCTAATTTTGATCTAGGTGCTGTTCCCCACACTCTCCTTGGGCACCAGCGTAGCAGCACCACCACACACACACACACACACACACACACACACACACACACCTGCCTAACTCCTCCTCATAGCTCAGGGGTGAGCTTAAGCATGATTTTCTCTGGTAAGTTCCTCTGGTAAGTTTCTGTGGAGACCTCTAAGTAGGATTGGTTGGTTGGCCGTCTTCTGTGTTCCCACTGAATCCTGTCACTGTTATAACTCCTGTGTCACTCTCTAAAACCTCCTATGTACTGGACTATATTAATGAATAGACTAGCAACATCTTGACAAACAGGATTCAGGCTCAGAGTGTACCTAACACTAGCAGTCGTTCAATAAAAACTTAACTAAAATAATGCTCTTTAAACTTACATATAGCACACGTATATTTCAGAAACTCCAAAAGATAAGTCACATCAAATTCCCATCACACCTTTTGGCCTCTATATTTACTGTTTATCTCTAGAGCAAATGATCAAATATTGAAAAATTTAGAGAGACCCTAGTGAGACAAATGTATTTATGGTTACTTGATTAAACTTATTGATTGTTTGGTCAGAACTGAAATTGGGTATGATTGTAAATGTTATTGGATAGGGCTGCTGGATTTTTAGGTGATATCTTTTGTTTTGAAATATGAAGAAAAATAATTTGTGAAATTGTTCATTTCCATAAAGTTGCCATTATAGAAAGTGACCTCTGTCACCTTTATTTCTTTAATTAAACAGTTAATACTGTTTAGAATACAAATGAGCCATTAAGAAATAGTTATTATAAGTTCAATATCAGCAGTTTTGGTGATGTATTTGTACTTAAGGAAAAAATTATATAAATATATGTAAAAGTCATATATATGCATGTGTGTATATACACACACACATATACACATATACACATATGTACACACATATACATATTTATTTCAGGTAGTTCCTAAGGATAGAATGTGGGTATTAAAACCATTTTCACATCCATGATCAAAAAATACTAATTTATAAACCATACCAGAATTTCCTCAGTGTCTACAATGAATATAGTATGCTTTTATTTATAGCACATGCAAAATAAAATGAGTTTTTGAAAGTATTTGATTTCTTAGTAGAGAAAACTATGAAAAACAGAGTACCCACATACAAGCACTATTGTACCTTTATGAGAAAAAATATAAAATTTCTCATTTATGACTTAGAGGGTATTTGTGGCAGTTAAGATAATAATTTACTGCCATATATTAAATAATAACTATGTTATTATCTCCTATACTGAATTTTTAAAAAGTTAGTTGTGTCTTATAATTCTTTAAATAAATAATTCAGACATAATACAAACTCAAAGTTTTCAAAATTTTAGTAATCACATAATTATCAGTAACTCTAATAAAAGACCAATTTGTATAATGTTTATATATATATATATATATATATATTTTTTTTTTTTTTGAGAGGTTTTCACTCTAGGGCATGGGCACTCACCAGAAAGAGAGAAACTGAGAGACAGAAAGCGAGAAATCACCCCCCAGGGGGGATGGCCACGCCGCAATCCCTTCTCCTCCATTCTCTTCTCAGGATCTTGGGCATGCACGCACATGCACCTGGCGTGAGTTTAAACCACCGGGTCCAGGACTTGAACCGCAGTCGAGGACATGGGAGTCCAGTGACATAGCCATTACACCAACTGCTGGTCCCTAATGTTAATATATTTTTAAATGGCTACCATACACAGAAATAATAACACTTAATAATTTATCATTACTTTTTTTTTTCTTTTAAGAGAGGTTTTTGCTATAGGGCACATGCACTCGCCGGAGAGAAAGAGAGATAGAAAGCGAGAAATAAGCACCCAAGGGGATGACCACACTGCAATCCCTTCTCCTCCAGTCTCCTCTTGGGATTTTGGGCACACATGCACACATGCCTGGTGTGAGTTTTAAGCCACCAGGTCCATAATTATCGTTACTTTTAAAATTTTATATTTCCTAAATCTTCTGTGGCTTGTACAATTTTAACTTTCTCTTATGTAAGCATGCACTCCATTAAAATTAATCCTATTTGGGAGCTGGCAAGTGGCATAGTGGATAAGGATGCTGAACCCCCACATGGCTAACTGCGGTTCAAGTCCTAGACCTAGCAGCTTGCTTTCTCACTCTCTCTCTCACTCTTTCAATCTGGTCAAATTAACATAAATACATAAAAAGTTAAATAAAATAATTATTTGAAGAAAAATATTAATCCTATTCAAAGGGCAGTTTATACCAACTTTCAAGACATTCTTTCATTCTTCCTATGCATTAACAACAACTATCTGGAAAAAAAAAATAAGGCAAACTGTTAATACTATTCTATCAGTTTTCAAATGGAAAACAAGAAAACAAAACTACAAAATTCTGTGGTAACAGCTGATTCCAGAAATATGAGCAGTAGTATGGCAATGATTAAATGCATAAACTTTTTCTTTTTAGTTTAATTTTGCCATAAGGTACGTGCATTCTCTGGAGACAGAGAGAGGGGAAGTGAGAAATCACGCCCCCCTCCAGGACGATGGCCAAGCCACAATCCCTTCTTCTCTTCCCTAATCCGGGGATTTGGGGCACACACGCACACGTGCTAACATGATTTTTAAGCCACCAGGTCTGGGACTCAAACCGCAGTCGGCCAGGTGGAAAGCCAGTGCCTTTAACCACCACACCACTTGCTGGCCGAACGGCATGAACTATTAAACCATACTATGTGGGTTCAAATTCCAGCTCCACAACTGACTAACAATGTAATTCCATCTTTTTGTCTTATAAAATGGGTGATAAAAATAGTACCTACTTCAAAGGCTCGATACAAGGATTAAATACATTAATCTAAGCAGGGTACTTAGCACAGCATTATCCTCACTATTTTCTATGTGTGATGCAATGTGATAAATGGTAGAAGTAAACTGATACTAAGAAAAGCACATCTCCTGCTCTCACGAAGTAAACGGGAACACTAATGGATGTATTAACAATCATTTCATATTTCTAGGACTTCCCAGATGGACCTCAAACCAAGTATATGGATGACACACTGCTCCTTTCGTAATCAGCCACTCCATTTCTAATTTCTGGAAACAATGGCCAAATCACTTCCAGAAGAACTAGTGTCGAAAGAGCCCTGACACCACACAGAAACCAAGTGGCTTGATCATTTAGGCTTAGTATGTCATCTATGTGATCACAAACTACATCAAGCAGCTGGTGTGCAATCACCCTTCAATATGGCATAGATTTAATATGGCATTCAATAAGACCTCTGGAAAGTTACTCATCCACCCACACCCACACCCACTCACATACACACCAGCGCACATCTATGTATTCCTACCACGGTACTAACTGTAGAGGCTTGTTTATAATGTGGCAAGGTGACAACCACAATGCTATTACTCCAGCTTAAAAATGCCCTCACAAGATAACCTAAGTAAACAATTTTGCATTTTGGCAATATATACATAATATTTATTAATGAGTTGCATTAAAGCTTGAATAGGAAGTTGTCATGATATATTATTCATTCATAAAGAAAAAAATACCTGAAGAACAAACAAGTACCTTTTCTTTTTCTATATGTTTTTCCAAAACAAGATGAGAATTTGGGTAGTATTCTTTTTTTTTTTTTTTTAAAGAATTATTTTATTCAACTTTATTTATTTATTTCAATTTGATGAGAGAGTGCGCAAATGAGAAAGCAAGCCATCAGGTGTGGGACTCAAACTGCAGTCGTCCATGTGGGAACCCAGCGCCCTTAACTACCTAGCACCACCTGCTGGTACCAATTTGGGTAATATTCTTCATTTTAAGAAAAGACTTTACATATGCAACATGTAGAAAGCTAAAACAGATCCAAAAATGTAGACTTTAGAGATTCATATAAAGTCCTAAATTAACTCATATATTGAAGATCTGGACTAGTAACTTCTTTGGATCCTTTTTACTTGAATATAATGACCTCTTTAAGTTCCCTATTGCATGTTACACAGAAAGCATCCGTGGGAGGAGACCTTCCCTACAGATCATATTCCTATGTAATCTCTACTTGCAGTTTCGGAAAAGGACTGAAATGGATATATATTTCTCAAATGCACATGTCTGAGGCAATGCTATTTTGGCATGTACAAGACAATGCCTTCATGTAGACATTTTTACAAGTTAGCAATAAAAAAGGTACTAAAATTTCAGCAGTTAAGAAGGAAATATCCTTTGTTTTTTCTTCTTCTAAAGTGCAATGAAGATCCTGTTCTGCAATCCCAAAATGTCATCATCATCTTGATATATTCAACAATAACGTGTAGGATTAGACTGAAGAGTATTCTTTTTTTTTTTTAATCACAGTGGTGGGACCTTCCATATTGTATTCTGCTCATGTTATTAGAAGAAAAACAAAATCAATATATGTTCATAAGAGCATACTATAAATCTGTAATATGGATATAAGCACATTAATAACTAGGTTTGGCTTATTATCATCATGGAAGAAAATGAGCCAGAAAGTCCAAAGCGTTGTAACTAAACCACATGTATTTATAGTACAATAATGTTTATTCTCTAAAATCTATTTTTCTATAAATAATTCTGAGTTCAGTATGTCCAAATAAAATGCATGGTGTGAAAATCTATATTACACCCCATCAAAAAAAGATTAAAATTTAAAGTTAATATTTACATTGTTTTTCATAAGTTACAGATATATTCTAAAGATACACTATGCTAATTCAAGTGTCATATTTAACAAAATTCAGTGTATAATTGATGGCTTTTGTTTTTAGGTTAATAGTTACTAAATACCAAAGTTTATTTCACAAACTACAATGTTGTACATTGTACTACAGAAAATTTGCTTATTTGGTATATACTTTCCCACCTACTTAAAGGGAGTGAACGACAAAAGAAAATATCACCTCTTAAAATTGGATCTAATGTAAAAAAAAGAATAAAAGAAAAAGTTGAACTATAGTTAGAATGAAATTATAATGGTCTTTTTAAACAGAATAAACTGTCATTTCAAAAATATTTCAACATAAGTATAACATTAAAGATTCAACCAGTATAATGAATCTTTTCCACAACCCTTTGTTGAAAGACCACCACAAGTAACAAACAGGAGCTACAGCTCTACTGAAGCAGAATTTCAGAAAAGTCAAGGTAAGTGAAAAGAGAAAATGAGGTCTTTTCTATTGTCAAAACAAAGTCCAAGATAAAGAAAAGCTATTTAAATTTTAAGTTTACAGGATGTGGATTTTTTTGGTCTCCTTGTTTACTGTTATACTAAACACTGAATTTAGAAATTAGTTTTCAGTGTGTTTATTTAAAAATACTTTTAAATCTTGATTTAGAAAATTCTTAGCCTCTTTTTGAATTACTTTTCAGAGAGTGTTATAAACTGTGAATTATTCACTTTGGAAATTTCTCCACCTCAAGCTCCCTAAAAATAGATAAGGCAGTTACACAAAATAAATAAAAACAACTCTTCCAACAAGCTAGTATTTAATAGAAAAGGGAATTATCTTAACTACTTGTGCCTTTCAAAATCAATAAAATGACTCAAAATCATGTCCAAACCATCACCCTGAATACTCATTTTTCTCCCCCCAAAACAATTACATAAAAATATGTACGAAGAGATTTGATGTATTAAAACAATGCTTTAGTCACTGATCAAAAGTTCGGTTTGTGTCTGGAAGTCCACCATATAAATTCAGAGTTAAAATAAGAAGCCTAAGAAAACTTCACAAAACATTTGGGCCATGGGACCAGCAGTTAGCGTAATGGCTATGTCGCTGGACTCCCACGTAGTCGACCGCGGTTCGCGTCCCGGACCCGGTGGCTTAAACTCACGCCGGGCGCGTGTGCGTGCGTGCCCAAGATCCCGAGAGGAGAATGGAGGAGAAGGGATTGCGGCGTGGCCATCCCCCCTGGGGGGTGATTTCCTGCTTTCTATCTCTCTGTCTCTCTCTGTCTGTCTGGCGAGCGCACGCGCCCTATAGCAAAAACCTCTCCCAAAAAAAGAAAAAAAAAAAAAAAGAAAAAAAAAAAAAAAAAAAAAAAAAAACATTTGGGCCTTGATTTCTCAAAAACTTAAAAGACAAAAATGAATTGACCAATTGTTCAAAAAGCTTACTGACGTCTTCAAAGATACAAATTTCTAAATATAATTAGAACCCAAATATTAACTTTTCATCTTTACTAACAAATCCTTTTATAATAAATATATCTACATACATACACACACACACACACACACACACACACACATAACATTTTGCTAATGTATTACTTCAGGTCTACAAGTAAACTCAAAAGCTATATTTCAGAAATACTTCTTTCAAAACTTGGGCAAAAGGAAATTATAATTTGAAAATATCATAAAGAAATTAGCAAATAATTAAGCCAATATCTTCCTGTAGCTGTGACTATGAAAGCTCTACTTTGAGAAAATGAAGAATGAAATTTAGGATGTTTTGTCAACTGACTATAAAACTCTGGACTCCACATAATATTATTTGTTAAATTATTATTACTGGTTGGTTTATTTTTCGTGCTAAGCTTCTAGCAGGCCAAAATTAGTGAATCTTCTAATAATACATAACCATGAATCTTCTAATAATACATAACCAGGAGACAATAAAAATGCATTGTCTCGGAAATGACTTTAAAAATACTACAACAATACAGAGTATAGCTTCCCCAAACAGAATAATTGTTGATGTAATTTTTGAAAATATATTGAAATACTTCCTGTTGCCATCAATCATATTTGCAGAAGATTGCACTACTTATTCCATTTTTTAAAAATCACTATTCCTGGCTTTTCTCTTCTCTCTTTAAGTTTATTTTCTAAATGTGCAGGCAAAATTTCAGGGGAAAAGATGTCATATAATTCCATTCTTTTACTTATTTTTAGAGAATTAATATCAGTAAACCATAGAGAGTTTGGTACGTACTGAAAATCCTAAATACAGTATTTAAGATTGAGTATTGGTATTTCTAACATATTGGTATTTGGGTGTTTCTATCACAACATGATACCCTATTTAGAGATCAAAAGTGTTTACTTCTCATTTTGAGGCAGAATTCTCCATAGAATGAAAAATAACAAAATATATCACTAGGCACATAAAGTAAATATCTGCCTTCAAACATGGACTACTGTGTTTGTTTATAAAGAATGAAAGCACTGTAAAAATAATATTATATCTTCAACAGTACAAATGAAGATTATTACCTCAATTTCTAAAGAAATGCCTCCCTCATTGCTTTCCTCAAACATTCAAATCCCAGCTTAATAAAAACAAATGGCATTCCTCATTTCTACAAAATTGCACATTTGATATCATAAGCCTGGCTTTTTAAACAAGACACTAACACTTTCAAATTTAGTAATTAAGTATTCATAAGTCTGAGCTTAGGCTGCAATGTTCTGGGGATGATGGGCTGTCTATGATAAATATATTCATAACTTTCAAATTAATAAATTTAAATTATACAAATAAATAAATGAAAATATAAGTTAAAATAACATAAAAGCGTGGGCTGACTAATCCCTAACGGTGGTCTTTAGCTTTTCACCACAGGAAAGTAAATTGTTAGTACCATTAAACATTTTTCACATTTCTATCCCTCAGTAATTTTATCTGCTTCTGAAAATTAGAGACTTTTAACTTGCCAAACTAAGAGTCCATTTTTGTGTTTAATGGGAAATTAAATTAAACACTTAGTATATTAAGTTATTTTTAAAATATGTAAGTACTGGGATTCAAATCATTTTACTTACTGCACCTTTTGGTTTCCAACTCTGATTTTCAATAAAACTGGAAAACATTTTAGAAGACAAATAACTCCTTTCCATAAAATATGTTAACAAATAGAATGTGCCAAATAAGAAACTAATAACATTTAACTAGCAACCATCAACCATAAAGATCTTCCATTCCTAAAATAATCTCCAATTGCATAAAACACAGAGAATATTTTTATATTATAAATTTCTAGGAACTCTGCATAATTAAATAACATTTTGTCTACAATCTTAACTACTTTAATGCTACTAACAGAGGATTTAAAGTCTATAAAGATATGGTAATCAACTTTCCTCAGGTTTGTGTATTTTCTTTTGGCTGAAAAGGAGACATTTGCATAAACTTTTCAGGGTCAATATTCTAGAACAATAGTACAAAAGCTTAAAAAAAATGCTGCAGTTATGTTTATTAACATATCAATTTTTTTACTGCCCTCTAGTGGCAAAGAGTCAAGCCACTGAATGAAGCCCATGCTTAGGAAGACCATGATGGGCCTATTAAAAGGTTTTGAAAAGTAGAAAAGTAAAATTGAGCATATGTCTTACTTTTTCTCAGGAGATTAATTATTGAACAAAAGAAAACTCTCCATTCAAAACTCAAATAATATTTGGTAAAAAAAAAAAAAAGATTCAGAATGACATGAGCAGAATGAATAATAGCAAAACACTGTACATCGACCCATGAAGGACAATGTTTAGGGGAACTATTATAAAACAGTCCAAGCTAAAAATGAAAAACTCAGTATATTTTATCTACATGACATTAGATGTATTTGACTAATTCTATCATCTTACTGTGTCGGTCATTTGTAGTGCTTATAAAGAATGAGAATACTGTAAAAACAGTGTCTTCAACACTGCAAGTAAGGATTACCTCAATTACGAAAGTGATTTTTAATGTTCTCTAAAATTTTAACAAATAAAAATATTAAAATGTTTACATTTCACAGAAACACATAAGGTAAATGAATATTCAGATTTGTTCATGAAAGACATCTTAAGAAAGTAAGATTTTGGAAAGTAATCACCATGTTTAAAATTTGCAGTAGGTTGATACAAAAGTATATACAATTTTAACTAAATTAACTTTGTTCTGCTTTATACCAAAGTAAGCATAGTGCTTCTCCAGGTATTTTCCAGAGTATCTGCATAAATTTATTCAGTATTTTCTACTTTATTTTTCCATACTCTTTTTCCATAATCAGAATTAATGACTTGAAGACCCTACTTTATTTATGATTATTAAAACTAGGTATTGTTAAGGAAATCAGTAGATTAGAGTATGTGTGTATCTCAGCTGTGATCTGTTGCATGTTAGATACAAAATTTACGAAACAGCTTGTGCTATATAAAAAAAAGGGGTACTTTGGAAACTTGTGTAATTTATTCACATAGGTTATCTTAGAAGAAAATCACAGAATGCAATAGAGATGACACAAAGAAAGAAAAGATAATTATAAACCTTGACAGAAAAGTTACTGAAGGAGGGACACAAGAGGCTCTGGGTAGGTAGATTCATTTTTTTCCATTTCTAACCTTTAGGAAC
The DNA here is from genome assembly GCA_026018925.1 of Tupaia tana. NCBI lineage: Eukaryota > Metazoa > Chordata > Mammalia > Scandentia > Tupaiidae > Tupaia > Tupaia tana. Next base: position 157,300,357 of record JAKSZU010000002.1, read on the forward strand.
TCTGAGACCCTAAGAAATCAATTGCAGGCTTGGTGTTCTGTCTATTTGCTTATTTTTTCCATAATGCAAACAGTGCCTGCAAACCATGGCTTCTATGGTCTTTTTCTAGAGATCTCCATAAATTTGCAAGGCTAATTATGTCAAAAGGAGAAGACAAGTGCCTTCAAACTTTCCCTGGGCCATAATCAGCACAGTCAGTCAGGATGTTCCCGGGGCTCTTTCCACCCACGAGGTGCACAATCCCTGCACGATGACAGTCATTTCAAAGGCTCTAGAATATAACGTACTTAAAGGTTTTCATCAAATTGAAGAGTCTGAAGAACATGGACATAAAAGCACTGCCATTGACAACTGCACCTATATATACAGCAGGCAAGGTCACTACAAAGAACAAAAGAGAATGTAACTGACGGCAAAATTTTATCAAAGTAGAAAAACAATTTTTTTTTACAAAAATATTTCTGTCTTAGGCCAGCACTGGACTTCCTCATGGCCAACCACAGTTCAAGTCCTGGACCTAGTGGCTTGCTTTCTGGCTCTCTCCTCCGTCTTTCTTTCATTCTGTCCCTCTCTGGTGAAATTAAAATGAATAAGTAAATAAAAAATTTTTAAAAAATATTTCTGTCTCACATTCATTTTACTATAGATAGTGTCCATTTTCTAGCATGGAGACCCTTATAAAGTGTTCAACACAGAGGCATTCTAATTGAGTTTGGATACATGCTTAAAAATGAAAAAAGTTTGTTTTTAAAAACCAGATTATTTTCTGGGACCAGCAGTTAGCGTAATGGCTATGTCGCTGGACTCCCATGTAGTCGACCGTAGTTGGCATCCCGGACCCAGTGGCTTAAAACTCACGCCAGGTGCGTGTGCGTGCGTGCCCAAGATCCCGAGAGGAGAATGGAGGAGAAGGGATCCTGGTGTGGCCATCCCCCTTGGGGGGCTGATTTCTCAATTTCTGTCTCTCTGTCTTTCTCTGTCTTTCTGGTGAGCGCACGCGCCCTATAGCAAAAGCCTCTCCAGAAAAAAAAAAAGAACAGATTATTTTCTGGTTGCACAATTTCTAAGAAGTTCAGAAGGTATAAAAGCAGGGAGAGCAACTATAGATACTAGAGACAGTGTGGGAGGGGATGGGCAATGGGAGGAGGGAGGAAATGAGGGGGAAAGAAAAACACCTAAGGGACACAAAAATGGAAAGTTATTGGGGCTGGAAGGTGGCATGGTAGTTATGGGTGCTGGACTCCCACACGGCTGACCGCAGTTCGAGTCCCGGACCTGACGGCTTGCTTTCTCAATTTCTCTCTCTCTCTCTCTCTCTCTCTCTCTCTCTCTCTCTCTCTCTCTCTCTCTTTCCCTCTGTCCCCCTCTGGTCAAAGTAAAATATATAAAAAGTTTTTAAAAATAGAAAGTTATCTGTTGCTGAAAATATACACAGTAATATCTTCAACTGAACTAATATACAATGTATTCATGTTGGGAAAACAAATAAATGTTTTGAAAATTCTAAGAAGCACATCAGAATTAAGAATTATAGTTCTACAGAAACTAACCTATTTGTCAACCAGCTCCACATAGCTAAGAAAGATTAATGAAAGAAATGAAATTAGGAATGAGTAGCTGAGGGGCCAGCAGGTGACGTGGTGGTTAAGGGTGCTAGACTCCTACAAGGCCAACAGTGGTTCGAGTCCCAGACCTAGAGGCTTGCTTTCTCACTACCCCCCCCCCACTCTGTCCCTCTCTGGCCAAATTAAAATATAAATAAACTAAGTTAAACAGCTCTTTAAAAAAAAAAAAAAAAAAGAATGAGTAGCTGAAGGAGCAAAAACACATAAGACAATTTTGCTCTCTTTACACCAAATTTGGGGAAATAATTTCAATCTTAAATTTACTTTTTCAGGTGAAGTATATGCTAAATTTAAAATAAAAAAGTAAGAGTAATGAAGGAAAGTGAGTGTTCAAACTATCGTGTTAATGGTTCTATCGTCTTCATATCAAGTGCACCTCATAGTCAGAAACACCGAAAAATAAAATACTGTCAGTTTTGCTAATATATTTTTCCCTAAATGTTATACTAATTAAACATAAGAACCCACAAATGTGACATTTGAAGAAATGTGGCTCTAGAAATAGTGTCTATATAAAACAGATTAAACTTTAAAAAGTGTTCATTAGTAACCTTTCTGAAGATTCAAGAAAGCGTCAAAACCAATGTCAGTAATGGCCTACTGTGAGACAATAGGAGAAGTGGTATTCTTCAGCCTCTCCAATAAGTAACATAGTCCTGGAACATTTACAACAGCTGATCTCCAATGCCATACACTTTATCCTTGGAAGTGCTGCTCAACTCCTTGTCAGACCTAAAAGTTCACTTTCTGCAGTTGATATAGAAGTTCCTGAGAAGAGTGTAAGTAAATTTAGTATGAAATCAGCACAATAATACTTGAGAAATGTGCCTATGCATATAGTTTTCATTTTTTAAAGAATGATTTTCTTAATTTTATTTTATCATGGTTATTTTAAATTGGCTACAGGGCATGTGTGGTCACTCAGAAAGAGAGTGAGAGACTGAGAGAAAGTGAGAACACAAGCCCCAGGCATGGGACTTGAATCCTGGTCGGCCATGTGGGAGTCCAGTGCCTTAACCACCATGCCACCTGCTGACCACTATGTATATCATTTTTAAATCTTGAAAAAAAAAAAAAGTGGACTGCAGAAAATTTGTGTTTTTGTTTGTTGTTTGTTTCGTTTTGTTTTTTAATTTTTAATTGCCAGAAGACGAGTGTTGCTCATCAGAGAGACACGCAGTGAGAAAAGAAAGGGAAGGGGAAAGCACTCCCCCACGTGTTGTGGTAACACCACAGTACCTTCTCCTACGTGAATCCATTCCATCAGGATTCTGGGTATGCACCCAGAAGTACCCAGCATGTTTTTCGGGCCGACAGGGCCAGGATTTGAACCACTGTTGGCCATTCGAGATCTGACTCCCTTCACTACTAGGCCATAGGACCACGACTTTTTTTTTTTTTTTTAAGGTTTTTGCCATAGGGTGCATGCACTTGTAGACAGAGAGGGAGAAAGTGAGAAACCACTCTCCAGGGGGGATGGCCACACTGCAATCCCTTCTCCATTCGCCTCTCGGGATTTTAGGCACACAGGCACACATGCCCAGCATGATTTTCAAGCCACAGGGGCTGGAACTTGAACTGTGGCTAGCCATATGGGAGTCTAGTGCCTTTACCGCTACGCCACCTGCTGGCCCCAGGAACTGCTACTTTTGGACTCTTTATACAGCTAACTCTTCACTTTAAAAATCAACAATTTCTAACTCTTAAAAAATTTTAACAAAAGGATATATTTTTCCAATATCAAAAAAATCATCAGTCTTAAAAACTTCAACAGGTTTTTCCTCCTCGCCAACCCTAAATAGTTAAATTCAAATGATACACATGCACCAGTGCCACGTTTCTGTTTTCACTGACAAGGGACTGAAAAAAGAAATACATCTGTTTTCTAAATCTGGATAGAGCAGAAAAGTAAAGGTTTGTTAAAGACTAAAACGGCTCTAGAAAAAGACATTCATCTTAAACACCCACTGAAAGTCTCCGGGGAGTTTTAGCTATTAGATGAGACTTCACTTATCAAGTGTAGGTCACTTTGGAATGAGTCAAGTAATACCACCAGGGACATACTTTGGAATGGTAAAAGCCATTTTTAGAAAGCAAAGAGGTTACACTTAGGGCTTCCCCACAAAATCTATTCCAAGTAATTTACACAAAATAGTACCTTCTCATGTGTTCCACTTAAGCTGGAATATATTTGAATGTACTAGAGAGATTGCAATGCAGAGATCTAATTTTGAATTGGACGGTACCTACCAAGGTTTAGAATCCAATTATCATAGTCTCTTTAGGGATACTGAATTATTATTTATCCAATAAAGACAGAGATGGACACATCTGAGTGATTACTCAATAGAGACAGATATTAAAGCCATCTGTGACTACAGAAAGGTAAAAATGTCTGATGAATTAGTCAGTAAGATTAAATCCCCAAGTGTGAGCTTGCTACTACTTGTCATTTTCACAAGTTAAATTTATGAACTGAATAAAGAAGCATGTGTATGTAGGGAGAGAGAGGTTAGGGTTTCTAATAATAAAAGTCACTAAAATATCAATCTTTAAAGAACTGAAAAATGCTTTCTACATTTCTTCTAGTACTATGGCATTCCACTCTAACATTAAGCATATGAAAACAAATCCCCTACCAGGAATATGATTTGTTCACTCAAACATCCATCAAGTGATTCTCATGGATAATTAGACTTTCATGAAACTGACCTAGAGCAAAAGATTGACCAGTTTTCAGGAAGCAGTTACACGTAGAGTACCCAACCATTCTCCACCCCACTGTCCAGGTCTTTTATACATGCACAATTCGAAAATCACTGTCGTATTTTTATAAATGGAATCTCGTTAAATAACCAACTTTCAGATAACATGGTAACTTAAGCACTGGCGTCTAACAGTTTTCCCTCTCTTACTGTACAACGAAATAAAACATATAAAACCAGGAGACAGCCTGACACTGAAGGAGCCCGTCATGTTCCCACAACGATGGAGGAATATGTGTGACGGGCCGTTGTAGATGTAGCCAACTGGAAGAAAGGGACCTCCAATGCACTTGCCCTGCCCATCCCCAGGAGCCTCGCTATGTTAGAGGAACTACACGTGGGAATCCTGACGAAGAATCACTAACTCCTCTTCTGAAGAGCTGGGATGTCCAGAGGGGGGACAGGTCAGAGTGAGATGGGACAACTTGACTCACAACCCATTATGGACCTGAAGACTAACACTATTAAACAGCCCTATGAAGACAGGTTACGCATAAAGAGGCACAAACTCAGCAAGCTCAATGAATAAGAGAGCAAGGGATGCAATACTAATATCGAGTAGAATTCATGATTTTAAAAAACATTACTTTGGATAAGAAAGCATCTTTTAGAGTTATAGTCTATAATGAAGACATAGGCATAAGCTCTATCAAATAAAGCAAAATGGTATGAAACAAACCGAAAAATGAGCAGAAACAAAACAATAGCGAAGGAATTCAACAAGTCTTTCAAATCTCTGAAAAAGCACACAGGCTTAAAAAGATATTAGTGAGGGGCCAATAGGTGGTATAGTAGTTAAGGAGTTTGACTCCCACATGGTTGATCATGGTTTAAGTCCCAGACCTGGCAACTCTCTCTCTCTCTTTGGTGAGCACATATACCATGTAGCAAATTAAAAATAATAATGATGATGATAAATAAAATTAAATAATTCTTTAAAAAAAAAAAAAAAGACATTAGTGGCCAGCTGCAGCAATGCAGGTGACAGGGTGCCACTGTGCAGTACTGCAGCCCTATTCAAATCCCCAGATTTGAATCATGGGTCAACCTTAAAGTCCTATCCATGCTCACAGGTTCACCTGGGATCCTAGCTGGCTAGAAGAGTTGGGGATGGGAGTGTGATCACGGCATGGTAAAACTCTGTCAGCAGACTTGTCTCTCTTTGTCTCTTATTAAAAATATTAATAAAATCAATAAATTTTTTCTAAAAAGAATATTGGAGATTTAAGTTACTGACTCTCAACCAAGGATAGTTCTACTTGCCTGAGAATGTTTGGAAATGGAATGGCAAAAGGGGAAGGTGTTTGGGTTACCATGATGTATGATTGTCACATGTTTATTTTTCGTCTAAGGATGCCTCTGACAGTTAAAGGGCAAGAATTAAAACTAGGTATCTTAAAATATAAGGGATAATCCTACACAAAGGAATTACTGAGGCCAGCAGGTGGTGTGGTGGTTAGGGGCACTGGACTTTCACATGGTCAACCACGGTTCAAATCCTAGATCTGACAGCTTGCTTTCTCATTTTCTCTCTTTCTCTCTCTTTGTCTGTCCCCCTCTGGTCAAATTAAAAATAAGTAAAAAAAGTTAAATAAAATAATTCTGGGGGGAAAAAGGAATTAACCCATTCACAATGCTAAACTGTGCCCCAGTCAACTATACTCACTTATCAAAATAATAAAATTAAATTTGGTTTAATGGATATAGAGTAATTGCTGAAACCCACAAATAAGAATACATTTTAATTATGTAAATAATAATATACTCATGGCCATTCAGAAAAATGAAACTTCTATTAAACCAGTAGTCTTACAGCTGTGGTATCTATAAATCTGAGAGTAAGGAAAAATTTCTAAGGAGAATGCAAACCTGAATAGTTGCAAAAATACAATTTTCCCTGATATCGATTTGTCTGAAATGGCATCTGCAAAAGAGACTTTCCTCTCTTCACTCTAAAAAGGAAAAAAAAAGTATCTAGAAACTCCCCATGAGGCAAAGCTCCACTCTAAGGCAGCAAACCAAACACTGTTCTCCAATTAAAGAAAGCATTACAAACACAATTTCATCTCATTAAGAGATTCGTCTACAACAGAACTTTTACATTGTATGATAAATAATTTTTATCAGAACAAGCATATTTGCTTTTGTAGCAAGTGTGCATTATGATTGTATTTTAATTCAAACTAGAACATTCCAACCTCTTAGAACTCTGTTAAAGGGCCAGTAGATGGCATAGTGGTTAGATCAATGGACTCCCTTACGGCCACCCATGGTTAGAATCTCAGATCTGGTAGCTTGAAAATCATGTCAGGCATGTGTGCGAGTGTCCCCAAGATCTTAGGAAGAGAAGGGAGGAGAAAGGATTGCGGTGTGGCCGTCCCTGCCCCCAGGGGATTGATTTCTCACTTTCCTTATCACTATCTCTGTCTCTGTCTTTCCCTCCAGCAAACGTACAAGCCCTATGGCCAAAAACCTCAAAAAACTCCGTTAATCATAGGATATTTTAAAAATTTGTGTGTGTGTGTCTGTGTGTGTGTTTTAAATGTACACATATATGTGTGCACAGACACAAAAACACACAAATAAATAAGGCTGTGTTTGTTATAGGAGAGTATAAGTTCGACAATGACGAACTGAAAATGAAAATATATTACATTAAAATATTTTAGTAAAAATGAAATAAAAATACAAATTTCATAAAGAATGAGAATGTAAAATTACTGTAGTGTCAGAGTTTCTAATTTGTAAATAAATAATGGTAAATATCAAATTGCTAGGTCATTCATTATTTTCAATTTTTAAGACTTTTAAAAATCTGTGTTATATCTGCTTTATTCAAAATGTCAATATTTATGGTACACTGAAAATTAATCCTTTGCAACTAGTTCTACTATGACGAAACATATTAGATTTCAATTTTAAAACATGTGAGAGGGCATTTAGTTTATAAAATTCTTTTAGTAAACATGTAAGCAAAATGTTGGAAGACCATTGTATAGATCCAAATAAAACCTAAGTATATCTCTAAAATAGTAACATTTTCAAGCTACATTTTTATTTTAAATTAAACCCAAGATTTCCTAGATAATAAAAATAAATTCCATAAAATAAAATACAGAATCACAAAACACACACAGAGTAATGATTTTAAAAGGAACACCCAAAAGATGGAAAGGGGACAAGGGTGCATTCAGCAGCATATTAATAGCCATAATTATATCCAAGAAAAAAAAACAATCAAAAGGAGATTAGTAAAGATTAGAGCAGAGATTATAAATTAGAAAAAAGACAGAAAAAATAATAAACTAAGAAGGTAAGGTGTAAAAATATAACATAGGGATCTCTTGCTAAAAATTAGAGAACATAAATATACATTCTTTTTTTTTTTTTAAATTATTTATTTATTCCTTTATTTATTTCTTAATTTGACCAGAGAGAGACAGAGGGTGAGAGTGAGAAAGAGAGGAAGTGAGAAAGCAAGCCACCAGATTCAGGACTTGAACCCTGGTCAGCCATGTGGGAGTGTCCAGCGCCTTAACCACCACGCCACCTGCTGGTCCCATAAATATACATTCTTTAGGATGAGGCAATTATATTTAAGCAGAATAACAGGAAAAGTTCAAGGAGCTGGAAAGAATGGAGAACTAGGTTATAGCCTCTACTTCTTACTTACAAGGCAAAAATCTCTTGGAATCCGAGTCCTCATAAGGAATTCCCCTGGGTATTCTTTTTTTTCCCGTTTGCTATCTGTGCATGCACTCATGCACTCACTAGAGACAGAGACTGCGAGAGAACAGGGAGAGAGACAAATCACTTCCTGGGGGGATGGCCACACCACAATCCCTTTCCTCCATTCTCAAGATTCTGTGCAGCACATGTGCCCAGCACGTTTTTCAAGGCCTAGTCTGGGATTGGAATCAGGCAGCAGGCCACGGCCATGTGGGACCCACTTGCCTTAACCTCCATGTCACCCGCTGGCCCCTTCTGGGTATCTTCAGGGAATGAAATGAACTGCTCTCTAACTTTTAGAAACAGTTGAATTGGAAATAATGATAGGGAGATTCCAAAGAAATATATTTCACTAAAATTAAATGTGATTATCTTAATTATCCCTTGGTTACAATGATGATTTAATGAGTTTTTAAAACGAAAGTCAACTTCTGGCCCAGAGCAGGAACGTGCACTGCCACATGCAGCAACTCCTGCTACTCTGCAGGCTAAGGCCACAAGACCTGCGTTTCACTTCCAGCCCATCCTAAAAAGTGGGCCCAACTCTGAGTGCCTGCGGGCTCAGCTATGGGGGCAGCTGAGGGAGAAAGATCCTGACATAGTAGTGAGACTTTGTTTAGAAAAAAATCAAAAAGCCAACTTTTGAAGAAAATTTTTAAGACAGTGGGTAAATAAGACATATGAGGGACCAGCGGATGGCATAGTGGTTGCGTTGCTGGACTCCCACATGGCCAACCGCAGCTGGATTCCTACACCCAGGGGCTCGAACCTCACTCTGGGTAAGTGTGCACCCAAAATCTCTAGAAGAGAACGGAGGAGAAGGGAATGCGGCATGGCCATACCCTCTGAGGAGAGATTTCTTGCCTTCTGTCTCTCTCTCTCTCTCTGGTGACTGTCCGTGCCCTATAGCAAAAATCTCTTAAAAAAAAAAAAGACATACAATGCACTGTGATATAAATACCGCTTAAACAATCTATTCATCTATTACTACTCTTAAGTATATTATTTCATATTTATTTTATAATATACTTAATTTATGAGTAATTATATATGTAAGTATATATCTATGTACATTTATAAATAGACATATATACATGTAAAAGATAAATATATGTATATATAAGATCTCATATAGACACAATATATATCAGCATATTTATTCTCCTAACAACAGTGGAAGACCATTTTAAGATGTTTTTAGATTATGTAAATGTTCTTGCATTATGCCTATTACAGTAAGGTTTCTATTGTACTGAGGATAATTATGCATGTTTTAGATTATCTTTATTTTTCTCCCCCTGGCTGTCCAGCTTTTGGTCATTTCACTGCTCATTAAAATTTCCACAAGAAACTAGACAAGGAAACAAATGCAAATAAAATTCAAGGGGGGTACAGTTTTATTCGTATTGACAAATAACGTTAAATTATATTACTTGTAGATTTCTATACTAGGAAAAAATAATACCAATTTTTATCTAAATCGCTTAAAATATTGCCCCAAATCTAATTTACTTAAAACTTTGTAATTGCTTTACTCAAATGGAAAAGTTTCAGAGCTATGCAACTAAATGTGTGGCAATTTACCTGGGGATCATGGAGCGTTTTGGTTTGAGGCTAGTTCTCTAATGACTTGCAACCTTCAAAAAGTTTCAGAGCAGACCCGTCCCCATGGTGCAGAGTTCTGAGAGCTCCTACCTAAGGGATACATGCCACAAGTCTCTAATGCAAATCCTAGCCTGGTGTTTGCAAAAGCTCAGAATACACTGTAGTCATTACTGTGCTTTTTATATATTTTTACAACAGCTGAGATTGACAAGGATCCTTTCTATTTCCCAGGACCATTTACCTACGTCTTGGCAGACAGTAAGGGTTGTTTTTTCTTTCCCTTCCCCATTTTGAAATGATTACCTCCATGATCCTATTTGTACTCTAGTGCAGCAAGGGGTCAAGTTCACGTCCAGATGCTTAACCACAGGAGCTCGTTCTGGCATTCAGCACCGGAACTGAGAACAAGTGTAACAGGGCTGTTATGCTAGGCTGTGAGTTAGAATTCCGTGGATTACCCTGGGAATCTAAGGTCCTGAAATGAAATACTTGTCGAGTTCTAAACACACGTTTAAAATATACATTTACATAAATCGTGGGTTGTTTTTATTCATTTGCTTTCAATCATTTTTAATCATCAAATTTACAACAAAGCATTTACATATTATTCTCACTAATTAATAAATGACCCACTTAGGACAATACAGTCAGATAAATTACTTTAGGGGCCCACCATGAAACCAGTTCCTACAGTATATAAACAATTTCCATTCTTTTTAAAAATGACCTTACCCAAGGGACAACTTAGTATTCATAGCCACTTGAGATTCTTTCCAACTCTATGATTCTATTACTCATTTCTAAAAATGGCCCTGCCCCAACTAGATATTTTGTAATTAAGAAATTCAAATTTATAGGAACCCTTCTAAATGCCATAGACACCTGAGACAACAGAAGAAAAATACAATTAAAATAATCCCCTTATATTTATGTTATAAAACAAGATTTTACATATGTATTTCATCGGATAGAAAGATATCTACTTGGTTTTCTCTAACACAGATGCCATAATTTTAACCAAGTCTTAGTGTAATAGAGAGAATACTAGGTAAGAAAACAAAAAGATAGGTTTCAGCTCTCTTTCTACCAATACCTACTTATGTCTATGTTCAAACCTTAAAATTTCTGGGTCTTGAATTCCTCGTGATCTTTATAAACCCTTCTCTATCTGGAGTTACATGATACTTTTGATTCAAAATGAAATATGAATAAGGCCTACAGAAGATTGTACCGATGCTTTATTTTATCACTGTAAAATTAGGAAATTGGGACTTATGATAGCAGAGATTAATACTAAACAAAACAAAAATGAAAAATAAAGAAAAAAGATAAAAAATAATAAAAAAATCTGCCTGTTTCTTTATTCTATTTTTTAAAAATTCACTTATACAGCAATTCAGATGCTTGCCAATGATATTGAAGAATAAAAATTATCACAAACACTACTTCCATTGGAGATCTGCACAAATAAATATAAACTAAAATAAATCAGATGATGGCCCTTTGACTATGTAGATCTTAAAATCATCTCATCACTGATATACTGACCCTTGTTCTAAATCACTTACTGTAGACATCATACTGAGATTAGTTGTCTTCTTTTATTTGTTTATTTATTTATTTATTTATTTGGTAGAGGTTTTTGCTATAGGGCGCGTGCGCTTGCCAGAAAGACAGAGAGACAGAAAGCCAGAAATCACCCCCCAGGGGGGATGGCCACACCGCAATCCCTTCTCCATTCTCCTCTCGGGATCTTGGGCGCGCACACACATGCACCCAGCATGAGTTTAAGCCACCGGGTCCGGAACTCAAACTGCAGTCGACTACATGGGAGTCCAGTGACATAGCCATTATGCCAACTGCTGGTTCCGAGATTAGTTATTTTAAATGCAGAGTAACTGGCCAGTAGTTCAAAATTTAGATAATTAGTGATTATTAGAAAAAAGAAAATATAATATTAATGACCTAATTAAAACACATACACACATAGTATCTCTCTTCCTTTCTCTTTCACCCTCCCACTGAGATTTTTTTGTTTATTTTCTCTTAGAGGCCCTGAAAAATAACGTATAAGCCTAATCATGCATTTGAGGGGAAATCTAATGTTAATAAAATGTCAAATTGGGTTATTTATTCCTAACAAATCGATAAAATTTAAAAAGTAGAGTATTAAAAAATGGGTGTTTTGGGGGCCAGAAGGTGAAACAGGATAAGGCAGCTGGATCCCACATGGCTGATCATGTGGTTTTGGTTCTGGACCCAACGCACTGAAAATCACGCCAGGAGCACGTGCATGCATGTCCAAAATCCCAAGAGAAGGGACTGCAGCATGGCCATCACTTCCCCTCTGTCTCTGATGAGCACATGCACCCCAAAACCAGAAACTATTGTAAAAACAAAACAAAACAAAACATGGTGCTTTCTTTTCATCATCAGGAAAATGTCCACGTCACAGTAGACAATTCTGGTCAAATAGAATAGACACTTGAAAATAGGGATGTCATATATCAATAGAAGAAATTCAGAACTGGAAAAAAAATCTTTTAAGATCTTCTCTTCCAACCACTGCTTCTAACAGTCTTTTGAGGCATCTGCTAGGATTGTGCTATCCAGTCCTGAGGTAGCAGGCAGCAGAGCACAGATTAGAACTCACACGTCCTGCCGCTCAGCATAGCATATAAACCTCATCAAACGACATGGCCCCGACCACGTAAAGACGAAATCTGATCGCTGTCATATATACTAGGGATATTACTACATCTACTTTTAGTAACTCTTATTTTTGGAAGAAGTGTTAAGAAACTAAGTATTTAATGCCTTATATTTATTGCTCAAGGTTAAAACATTTTTAAACCAGCTAAAGTTTGTCATAAACTTAATGACTATTAATATTATTGTGATTTTAAATTTTATAGGTGAGATCATGACCCCCCCTTCCCCTTTCTCATGTGCATGCTGAGGAATTATGGAGACGTTGATCTCTTATGGATCAATGGGGCAGCTCGGAAGGTGACTGCCATCTACAAACGGTATAAAGTACTGATGGTACAAAGTCCCTGATCCAGACTCCCTTCCCATCTCTACCTCCCCCACTCTCCCCACAAAGGCACAGACCATCAATTTACAAGACTGGATCTTTACAGAGTGGTTGTTCATAGAAAAGTTTTTAAACTATATTTCATATTGTAATTTACACATAGATTTTCCTACTGGCAGGGCTGACCCAAAACAGAATTATAAACCAAGAATAGCGTGTGCCTCAGGCTTTCTCTTCTTGGTACCCTCCTTGGTCTTCTACTGTGCAAGGGTCTTTCCCATACCTAATTAAACAATAGCTGCTCTCAGGAAAATATCTCCTCCATCACTCTTCGGGAATATAACACTTTAGACTTCAGTATATCATTTATTGTCTTGAAAGATGATGACAAACCTCTTGAAATTCCTGACCTAGATACCTATTCATCCTCCCAGAGAACTATTTCCTGTGTTTATTAAAATACATTTCCTGGTATGTATGGATATTTGTTCTGTTACTTAAAATCACAACCCCGGGTCAGCCCAAGGCATGGTGGCTAAGGCAGCTGGATTCCACGTGGCTGATTGCACAGTTCAAGTCCTGGACCTGGTAGCTTGGGAGACACACAGGTGTGTGTGTATGTGTGTGTGTGCATGCACAAAATCCCAAAAGGAGGAAAACATGAAAAAGAGATTGCAGCATGAACATTTCCCATGGGGCATGCTTACTTGATCCCCCAAGCCCCACCCCATCCCATCTCTTTCTGGGGAACAGTGCGCATACTATCTGGCATACACACACACACACACGCACGTGCGTGCACGCAAAAAAAGAACTGTAAAAAAAATACACATATGTTGAAACCCAACAAACATCGTTTTAAAATCTACAAATAAGCCTTGTTGGCAATCGCAGCATTTCATTTTTTCATTAAAAATGGCTTATAAGTTTAAGATTTTGAGGGCAATCGAGAAGCAACAGACCGTACTCACATAATTTTATAACTAACAAGCACAGCCTTCTCTAAGATGCACAATTTACAACTAGAAGGTTTATATCTATGTTCATTCTTTGAGTGCTACACCTGTGGTATGGCAGTCTCGATAATTTTTGTGTTGAGTTTTTCAAATTCTGAAATATAAAAGCATGAAAACCAAGTTTTAATTTCCCCTATGGTTGAACAGAAAACATTCAAAATTCTATGGCTCTCTTACTGAAATTTCCCATAATGTGAGACTCATGGGAAAAGAAGAAACATAAGTCAGCGGCAGCAGGTAAAATATCCTAGAAGGATAGACGTGTGAAAGCATGAATTCTCAGCTCTCATTTGTCTAAATCCCCTCAGGAATGGGAAAGCAAAAAAACGGAAGACAGAAAAACAATTTATGTCCCTCTCCCATGCTACTTCCTTTTCCTCTGTAGCGAGCTGAAAAGTATCCCCTGAAATTCATGTCCACCCAGAACCTCCAAATGTGACCTTATTTGGAAATAAGGTCTTTGTAAATGTAATTAATTAGGATGAGGATGACTAGATTTGAGTGGGCCCTGAATCCACTGAGTAGTACTCAGATGAAAAAATAAGATGAGGAAAGGCTGCACAGAGACAGAGGGAAGAAGGCCTGGTGAAGATGGAGATGAAGGGACCAGCATTTAGTGTAATGGCCATGTCGCTGGACTCCCATGTAGTCAACCCTGGTTCGAGTCCTGGACCCAGCGGCTTAAACTCACGCCAGGCGTATGTGCGTGCGTGCCCAAGATCCCAAGAGGAGAATGGAGGAGAAGGGATTGTGACGTGGCCGTTCCCCGTGGGGGGTGATTTCTCACTTTCTGTCTCTCTGTCTCTCTGTGTCTTTCTGGTGAGCGCACACGCCCTATAGCAAAAACCTCTCCCCCCCCCCCCCCCAAAAAAAAAGGAAAAAAAAAAAAAGATGGAGATAAAGATTGGAGTGATGCAGGTACTAGCAAAGAATGGAGTACTGGCCGCTGGAAGATGCAGGAACAGATTCTTCCCTGGAGTCTTGAGAAGAAAGATGTCCCTGCCAGCACCTGAATTTTTGACACCTACCTGCCAAAAATTAAGAGAACACATGTCTGTTGTCTTAAGCCATTCGCTTTGTGGTGATCTGTTTCAATAGCCCTAGGAAACTAACATATCCTCAAATGCTTTTAAAAATTGCTAACAGGGACCAGCAGTTAGCGTAATGGCTATGCCGTTGGACTCCCACGAAGTCGACCGCGGTTCGCGTCCCGGACCCGGTGGCTTAAAACTCAAGCCGGGCACGTGTGCGTGCATGCCCAAGATCCTAAGAGGAGAATGAAGGAGAAGGGATTGTGGTGTGGCCATCCCCCCTGGGAGGTGATTTCTTGCTTTCTGTCTCTCTCTGTCTGTCTGGCTAGCGCACACACCCTATAGCGAAACACTCCCCCCCCAAAAAAAAGAGAAAAAAAGTGCTAATGAAGGAGTTGACTGGTGGAATGGTGGTTAAGGCACTGGAATCCCATGTGGCTGACCACAGTTCAAGTCCCAGACCTGGTGGCTTGCTTTCTCATTTTCCCTCTATTCTCTCTCTCATGAGCACACATGATCAACCCACAGCAAATCAAATGATAATAAATAAATAAAAATTATAAAAAGAACCTGCTAATGAAGAATTACATCTTTCTTGGGCCTATATAGTACTTTCTTGTTTTGTCTCAAAGTATTCTTTGGTGATTTATACTAAAATTTAAAGCCTTCAGCCTAAAAGCCTAATATCATTAGTCTAAACCTTAGTACAGAGAGTCGACCCTGTAGTGCTGTGGTTAAGCTCTATGCATTGGGAGGCTTCGTGCCTGACTGCAATGGCTTGAAAAATAGGCAGAATGCAACTTGGTGCGTAATCAATCTCCTGAAAGTAAAGAGAAATGAAAGAAAAAGGACTGTGGCACTACCATGCCCAACTGTAGAGTGATTTCTCTCTCTCTCTGTCTGTCTCTTTGTCTCTCTCTGGCATCTGTGCCATCTAGCCAAAAAAAAAAAACAAAAACTGTATTTTGATTTCAGTTTTCAATTAAAACATTTAAGTTTCATCTATGTTCAGTAAAGTTTAATACAGAAATGAGACCTAGATCTACCTTTCGCTTCAAATAAAGAAACAGAATAAAACTCTCAATAAAAATATAAAAACTAAAAAAAAGAACATTTTCACATGTAACTGAGCAATATTTATAAAAGTATTTTAAGGACTATAATGTAATAAGACCTACTTGCTTTATTATTTCCTTACAATACTGTATAGTAGGGTCTTCAAAAAATTTATGGAAAATACATATTATTAAAAAATTGGGGACAGTGGGTAGTGTGTTGGTTAAGGCAATGGACACTCCCACATGGCTGACCATGGTTTGAGTCCTGGTCCTGGTGGTTTGATTTCTTACTTTCTCTCTCTTTCTCTGTCTCTCTCTCTGGACAAATGAAAATGAATGAATAAATAAAATTAAATAAATAACATTTTTGGAGAGGTTTTAGCTACAGGGTGCGTGCGCTCACCAGAGAGACAGAGAGACAGAAAGCGAGAAATCACCCCCCAAGGGGGATGGCCACGCGGCAATCCCTTCTCCTCCATTCTCCTCTCAGGATCTTGGGCACGCACACACGCCCGGAATGAGTTTAAGTTACCAGGTCCGGGTTGACTAGATGAGAGTTCAGCGACATAGCCATTACGTTAACTGCTGGTCCCAATAAAATTTTTTTTTTTTAATTTTTAAAAATAATTTAATAAAACACGCAGGGCTGACAGGTGGTGTGGTGGTTCAGTGCCAGACACCCACATGACCAACTGTGATCAAGTCTCAGACTTGGCAGCCTGCTTTCTCTTTTTCTCTCTATGACCCTCTCTGGTGAAACTGAATGATAGTAATAATAAAATTAAATAAATAATTCTTTAAAATATATAAAACAAAAAAACTATGCATGGATTTCAATTATTTTGCATCAATAAAACTTCATATTGTAACTCCACTGTTACCATGAACTTTTGAAGTTCCTTTGTATCTGTATTAGTGACTTAATTTCTTTCTTCAATTCTTTGTTGTTGTTTTTTTTTTAACAAAAAATTGTATATTTTTTCTTTGAAAGAAATAGACAAGGACCAGCAGATGATGTAATGGTTATGTCACTGGACTCCAAGGCAGTTGACTGCAGTTCAAGTCCTGAACCCAGCAGCTTAAAACTCACACAAGACGCATGTTTGTGCATGCCTAAGATCCCGAGAGGTGAATAGAGAAGGAATTACAATGTGGCCATCTCATTTGGGGGTGGTGGTGGTGATTTCTCAGTTTCTGTCTCTCTGGCAAGTGCATGCGCCCTATAGCAAAAATCTCTCTCCAAAAAAAAAAAAAAAAAAAAAAAGATAGCACTCTCAATGGGGTCTTCTTCCTGTGATCCACCCTTAGACTCAGCTAGTTAGGTCGTGAGACACATGTGCATGTCTGAAATGCACAGGGAGATCCCAGAACATGATCTTGGGACCTTCCCATGTGGCTTGAAAATCATGCAAGGTGTGTGTGCATGCACGGCCAAAATCCCTAGAGAAGAATGAAGGAGAAGGGATTGAGGCATGTCCATGTCCTTTAGGGAGTGGTTTCTCACTTTTCTCTTCTCTGTCTCTCCCTCTCCAGCAAGCATATGTGTCCTATGGCAAAAAAAAAAAAAAAAAAAAAAAAAAAAAATATATATATATATATATATATATATATATATATATATAAAATAAATGAAACAAAAACTTAAAACACAATACAATACACAACTATGATCTCTCACAGAATATGTCGAAAAATATATTTATTTGAAATTATTTCATTCTATCACATAAAGACTAAAATACTTTATTCTATAATTTTTAAGCTTTCAAAATACATTAATATCTTCTATAAATACAAATTGCTGTTATATTTAGCATAAGCCTGGTTCACACTTCAGTACTTTCTAAAAGATAATTATTTTATTAATTATTATTTTTTAATTTGACCAGAGAGAGAAGTGAAAAAACCAAGCCACCAGGTCAGGGACTTGAACCGTCGTGTCCATGTGGGAGTTCAGCCCCTCAGCCACCATACCACCTGCTAGCCCCACTTTAGTACTTTTATTTTAAGATTAAATGAACTATATTTGTTTTTAATTTTTTAATCTAAAAAGTTATAGTCATAACAACTTTTTGACTCAAATAAATAGTTCATAATTTGGAAAAACTCATTATTTCATGAATACAGTAATTCTAGCTCCTCTCCTTTCAACTGTGAGGGAAATACCTTTAAGTTTAAAGAAGGTTAATGATTCACTACCAATTATGCATGTTTATAAAAGTGTGGCAATTTCCTAGTCTATTTAAGAAGATGTATCCCTTAATAGTTTATTAATCTTAATGAGAGCCTTTGTTATATTTAAAGCATAACTTTTCTTTCCAGGGAAAGACATTATAAAAAAAACACTTCCGCACATAAGTGATACTCCTTGGACTGGAGTATCTCACCAAATGCACTATTCTATTAAAATAATGCAGTCTGTTGACAATAGATATGCAATGACTAATGTTTGCACTGAGTAAAATATAGACAATGGTAATAGCAGGTAATCTTACAGTTTTTGTAATGGTTTCACACAATAGTCGTCTTTATGTGGCCCCTATTTCAAGGTGGCCTCGCAGAATCAAACAAAATCAATGCTTTGAAATTTTTTCCTTTGGGTTTTAAATCGCAAACTGCTAAACTAATCATATAAATTCGCAAAACTGTTACTTTGAATAGAGTTATAAAAACGTGAAGGCTGTCATTTTTTTATTTATTTCAAGTAAATTTTAAGTGGTCCTCTGCCATTAAAAAAAAAAAAGTGAACTGTGTGTTTGTAACTTCTTAAGAGCTTGAATTAAAAAGACAGACTGGGAGGCTGTGTAGTTAACAAGCCTTTCTATTCAGACAAAGGTGTTCTGTGGGAGGAGGGATGATGGAAAATACAACAAGCAAATGAAATCCTCAAAAGACGACATTTTCTCTGATCTTGGATATGCCACCAGGAAAAAAAAAGTGATAAAGTAATTTATCCATTATATCTGGATGTGAAAGCAACCAACTAAGAGCTCAGACAAAGCTATAATGAGTATATAAGGTATGAGGCAGTCTGCAATCATTTGCTAAAAGACACATTGAGAACTTAAGGTGAGAACTGACAAGGGAGGGGAAACAAACAAACAAAAAAACTTGCTAATGAAAATGACCTGAGGGGGACTAGCAAGTGGCATGGTGGTTAAGGTGCTAGACATGCCCACAGGGCTGACCACAGTTCAAGTCCAGGGCCTGGTGGCTTGCTTTCTCACTTTCCTTCTCTCCCTTTCCCTGTGTCTCTCTCTGGTCAAATTAAATTAAATGAATGAATAAATAAAATTAAAAAAAAGAAAGAAAATGACCCGAATGAAAGCTTAGTATGTGAAAATAAAACAAAAAGAAAAACACTAAAACACTAAACACCAGACTTTAACTCTAGATCTCTCACTATTTTAGCTATGTAAACTCAAAAAGGTCATTTCGTCGTTTTGGGTCTTGGTACCTCAATCATTCGATTCCATAAGTACTCATGACCCCCACTATTCAGGCTACGAGTATACCACAGTGGATGGGGCCCTGCATCTGTGAAGCTTACCTTGATTAACTGCACCATTTTAGAAATATCAGAGAACATCATGAATTAAAAATAGGAGAAAAAGCCCATCACTGATGTTTCTACTTCTGTTTTCTCCCTTTTCTCGTTCTCTCTACCAGAGATAGCTTCCCCCAAGCACTCAGGATGCCCAAAGAAACACTCTTGTCTAAGATTCAGGGTGCTCTACGTCTTGGCTTGCTCCACCAGCTTTTCTAGCCTTATTTCCAAAGTTCTCTTTCATAAATGTTGAGCTCAAAATAAGTGTGATGATATTTCCTCAACCAACTTTCAAAACTTGCTCGTGCCACTCCTTCTGCCTGAAATACCTTCTCTCTGTCATTCGCCTGTAATCTTTCCCCTACCTCTATCAGGCTCGAATATTTTCTTTTTTTTTCTCTCTCTTTTCTTTCTTTTTTTTTTTTTTTTTTTTTTTTTTTGGAGAGGTTTTCGCTATAGGGCGCGTGTGCTCGCCAGACAAACAGAGAGAGACGTAGAGACAGAAAGCGAGAAATCACTCCCCAGGGGGATTGGCCACGCCGCAATCCCTTCTCCTCCATTCTCCCCTCAGGATCTTGGACACGCACACACACGCGCCCGGCGTGAGTTTTAAGCCACCGGGTCCGGGACGCGAACTGCGGTCGACTATGTGGGAGTCCAGCGACATAGCCATTATGCTAACTGCTGGTTCCCAGGCTCGAATATTTTCTTGACATGAAACTGATTTTTTAAGCAAAGGAGTGGTAATGTCAAGGTGATATCCAAACAAGACAATGTGCCTTTTTGGATTGAAGAGAAAAGTATAAGGCAGTTTAAGTGAGAGAGGTATTACGAAATATGCTTGTGACCCATGATAACTCCAGAAAAATCTAGTTTGTAGAATCAGCAATTCTATACTGCTGATTGAATATATACATAAATTGGGAAGACACAAGTCTATACACATTCAAAATTATATGATTAGAAATAGGATAACAAAAGCTTACCAGGTGGGACATAGCAGTTTTCAAAAAATAGTGAGTAAACTCACTTCTTAAATTTATGACATCACTTAAAAAATTAGTAAATTCTTAAAATATACTGTAGTTCAATATTACATATTGATTTCTAATTTTATTGGTAAGGGGAAAAAAGTGCTACGCTAATCATGACTGAATACAATGAAAAATTCAGGTTCAAAAAATAAAAAACATTCAGGACCAGCAGTTAGTGTAATGGCTATGTCGCTGGACTCACATGTAGTCGACCATGGTTCGAGTCCTGGACCCAGTGGCTTAAACTCACGCCAGGCGTGTGTGCGTGCGTGCCCAAGATCCCGAGAGGAGAACGGAGGAGAAGGGATAGCGGCGTGGCCATCCCCCCTGGGGGGTGATTTCTCGCTTTCTGTTTCTCTGTCTGTCTGTCTTTCTGGCAATCACACGCACCCTATAGCAAAAACGTCTCCCAAAAAAAAAAAAAAAAGAAAAAAAAATCATTTAGTGGGGGCCGGGTGGTGGCACAAGGGAAAAACACAATTATCTAGTTACCTCCCTGAGTACATAGGGCATGCATGCACTTGCCCATAACTCAGAGTTGGCTGAAAATCAGAGGTGCTGTATCTCTCTCTCATTCACTCACTCATGGAAGAAATAAGTGGCCAGATTTTTTAAAAAAGCATTTAAAAAGAAATCAAGTTTGGGAACCAGCAGTTAGCGTAATGGCTATGTCGCTGGACTTCCACGTAGTCGACCGCGGTTCGTGTCCCAGACCCAGCGGCTTAAAACTCACGCCGGGCGCGTGTGCGTGCGTGCCCAAGATCCCGAGAGGAGAATGGAGGAGAAGGGATTGCGGCGTGGCCATCCCCCCTGGGGGGTGATTTCTCGCTTTCTATCTCTCTGTCTCTCTCTGTCTGGCGAGCGCACGCGCCCTATAGCGAAAAACTCTCCAAAAAAAAAAAAAAATCAAGTTTTATAGTTAACAACTGCACAAAAATCTACAGAATGGGAATGTTTTTAAATTTAAGAGAAGTCCAGGTTGTGTGGTAAATAGTCTGTATAGAATGACAACAAAAAAATGATTGTTGATGCTAGATATACTGCATTACTTAAATAAAATGTAACAGCTAAACACTATTATCATTCTACCCTTCCTTTCTTTCCACCCTTCTTAGACAAATACTAATGTGTGTGGTTGATGTATCAATATATTCTTCTCACCCACAGACTTTAGTATTTTGCTGTATAATTCAGCTGGCCGCCTCAAATATTTCTGCCCATGGAAGAAACAAGCTACTATCATGGCTAACATATCTACTGGTAATGTGAATCAGGCTCTGGGACGTTAACATCTGACCAGATTATGGCTGACTGTATCATAAAATAGTAAGAGTAACAGCGAAGTTCTCCTAAACACAGCAGTCGAATACTTGACAGGACTTCTTGTTTGTTTGTTTTTTAAGAGAGATTTTTGCTATAGGGAGTGTGCACTCTCCAGAGAGACGGAGAGACAGAAAGCAAGAAATCATCTCTGGGGGCGGGAGGTGGCCATGGATGCAATCCCTTCTCTTCCATTCTCCTCCCAGGATTTTAGGCACACCCACAAACAAGCCCAGTGTGAGTTTTAAGTGCCAGGAGCGGGACTCAGTGGACAATGTGGAGTTGAGCGACATAACCATTATGTGGGACTTGAACCTCAGTGGACTATATGGAGTACAACAACATAACCATTATGTCATCTGCTGGTTCCCATGACAGGACTTTTAAAAGTTTGTGGAAAATGGAATTAAAGGACAGAAATATTTAATATACACTTTATTTCTCAAGCTCCATCAAATTCACAATACTTCTGTAAGGAGGCCAGCAGATGGCATGGTTGTTAAGCCACTGGATGCCCACATGGTAGACCACAGTTCAAATCCTATACCCGGCGACATGAAAATCACACTGAGTGTGCATGAGTGCCCCAAATCCCTAGGGGAGCCTGGAGGAGAATGGACTGTAACTTGGCCATCCCTCAGGTGGTGCTTTCTCACTTTCTCTCTCTTCTCCTCCCCCTCACCCCTGCAGCACATGTATCCTATGGCAAAAACCTAATAAAATAAAATAAAATAAAATAAAATAAAATAAAATAAAATAAAATAAAAAAATAACTTTTGTAAGCAAAGATACCAGACATTAAGTCCATCCCAAAAGAGCTGAGGGACTGTGTAGAGCAGCCCAGAATTTATGAGTAACCTTGAAGAAACCCAGGGCTGAAGCTGCCTGGACTTTCTGTTCTCCTGCGAGGTGGCGTCCCCTTCCCTGACTGTGGCCTTGTGCAGACTGCCAGCTCTGTATCAGGGCAGATACTGAGCCTTTTCCCTGATAAGACACTCCAAACATGCTGAAACCGCCCCACCCCAAATTCATCCATAAAAGACTGTGCTCAACTCTCAGCTGGGGCTGGAGAGATTCAAAGTGTTAACTCTTCCATGCCCCCTGATGTAATAAAGAGTTCTCCTTTTTGTCTCTGGAGTGCTGCGTTTTTGTTCCTCCTCGGTGTCTGTTTTTCCTCAACAGGTCTAGGAGTTTACCCATGTCAATGCAGTCTTTTCGACACTATTAATTGAAGAAAAATGGCAGCCCTTTTAAAATTAGAAAACCGAAAGAAGTCAAAAGAAGCCAAATTATTACTGTAAGGGACAGTCTAATGATATTCCACTGAAACTCTCACCACATTTTCTTTGACTGATGAATGAGCATGAACACTGTCAGGGCAGAGAAGAATTCTTCAACGAAGAGTGTGGAATTTTTCTGCTAAAGCTTTGCCTAGCTTTCTTGAAATACTCTCATAATAAGCAGATGTCATATCCTTTGGCCCTCCAGCAAATCAATATGCAAAATGCTTTCAGCATCCCAAAAAGTCATTGCAGGGCCTATGTTCCTGACCATTCCACTTTTGTTTTGACTGGACTCCTTTCACCTCTCAGTAGCCATTGCTTTAACCATGCTTTGACCTCAGGGTCACAGTGGTAAAGCCATACTGCCATCTCTTACCATAATTCTTCAAAGAAAGGTTTCAGAATCTTGGTAACACTTGTTTAGCATTTCCATGAAAAGTTCTGCTTTTTTTTATTTTTATTTATTTATTTTTTTTAATTTTAAGATTGCCAGAGGATGTTAGTGCTCTCTAGAGGAGGAAGGGTGAGAAAGCATTCGAACACCCCACTATTCCCCCAGCACCACCGCATGGGGCACGGTCACACTGCAATACCTTTTCATCCATCTGTCCCCCCTTTTGGGATTTTGGCCACACACACACTGTTGCACATATGTCTGGTGTGTTTCAAGCCAACAGGTTTAGGGACTTAAACCATGTGGTTAGCCATGTGGGATCCAGCAGTCTTAACCACCACACGACAATCCGGCTGGAAAGCTCTACTCTTCGCTCAGCTCCTCTAGGTGTGACATTTCTCTTCTTATGGTATTTGCCATAGGGCACATGTGCTTGCCAGAGACAGACAGACCGTTTAAAGGAAAGTGAGAAATCACCCCCTAAGGAAGATTAGCCATCCCACAATCCTTTCTCTTCCCAAAATCCCAGAAAGAGTTCCTTCTGGGATTTTGGGCACGCACGCACACATGCACAGCATGACTTTCAAGCCACTGGGTCTGGAACACGAAATGCAGTTGGCCATGTGGGAGTCCAGCACCTTAACCACCTGCTGTCCCTAGGTGCAACGTCTCAATACCCTTAGAGCAGAAAGTTTGCGCGGCTTTAATTTTTCACTCCCAATTGTGAAAGCTGAACCAATTGAGATGTCTATGCTGTGGGGTATGGTTTTTGCTGTGAACTGTCAGTCCTCTTCAATTAGGGCCTGAACAAGATTCATTCTTTTCTCATAAACAGATGTGTATGGTCTGCGACTGCAGGTATCATCTTTAACATAGGCTGCTGTCCTTTCTTAAGTTATCCATTTGTAAACTGATTTCTTTCTTTTTATTTATTTTTTTTTTGGAGAGGTTTTTGCTACAGGGTGTGTGCACTTGCCAGAAAGACAGCAAGAGACAGACAGACAGAGAGAGAGAAACCATTCCCCATGGAGGGACGGCCATGCCGTAATCCCTTCTCCTCCATTCTCCTCTCGGGATCTTGGGCACACATGCACATACGCCTGGAGTGAGTTTAAGCCACCGGGTCCAGGACTCAAACTGTGGTCGACTACATGAGAGTCCAACAACATAGTCATTATGCTAACTGGTCCTATAAACTGCTGATTTCTTTAGGGCATGTCTCCACAAACTTTCTGGAAAGCATCAAAGACTTTGCACAATTCTTCTACCCAAGCTTCACCATATATCTGACATTTGTTCTTGCTTCAACCTTAGCATAATTTACATTACTCTTACAGAGGCTCTTTTCAAACTGATAGCTTATCCTTCTTAGTGTCTCGACTACATTCTGTTTTGACATGCTGTAACAAGTTAGTACAACTTTATTTTGGTGCAAATTTTTTTTTTAATGGATTTTTTTAGAATTATTTCATTTTATTTTATTTATTCATTCATTTATTGTTTAATTTGACCAGAGGGAGACAGAGACAGAGAGAGAGAGAGAGAAAGTGAGAAAGCAAGCCACCAGGTCCAGAACCCTGGTCAGCCATGTGGGAGTGTCCAGCACCTTAACCACCACGCCACCTGCTGGTCCCAAATTTTTTTTTTAAATCCATGCATCGTTTTGTCGTAATATGCATTGTACATGAACTTTCTGAAGACCAATCATACACAGAATTTTATTCGTGGTGAACTTAAGCAGAGACATAATTCAATATATTATATGAAATTGACCTTCATTCAACTTTAAGGTGCTCTGTCCTAGTCGTGGTGATAATCTGTTTTACCAGAATTTTTGAACTCGTTATCTGTTTCAGACTATTTCTACTTTTACATTGCAGACATTAATAAAATCTTCAGGTGGTCTCCTTCCAGTGAGGTACCTCATTAGAGTTTAAAGTACACCCTAGGCATTTAGAAGCAGACACCTTTTTATTGCTAATTGAGATATTCCTGGAAACAGGGTCTAGATAAGCATTTTACAAAATACACACACGGAAGATATTTTTTAGCTGAAAAGATACTATCAGCTTTCTTTCGCCATAAATACACTTTGAAAATCTTGAATACTTAATTCTACTATGTTCTGCTTAAACTGAGGCAAAGAGAATATTGTTAAGTTTATAATTCTAATGCTTGATTCTTAAGAAAATAAAATTTTAATCGGTATTAATTAATACCTAATGCTACTAGACATTAATAATCTAACATTTAATAATAAGCTAAATATTTAATATATTATAAATGCTTATTCATAAACTAATGAGCAATTTAATAAATCAGGTGTTCATACTGATATTTGAGCATGAAAGCAAATAACTTTTTTCAATTTATGAAAGACCTTGCACCTTGAATCCTAATGCTTACTAGACTCATGGAAGTGAAGATTGAGCTTTTCTGTCTGTATGAAATGTAATATGCATGAAATTCAAATATATTCTAAAGAAATCAAACATATTATCTTACATCCACAGACCTTGGTAGTTTTAAGAAGACTATGAATTTTGTTTAAAATAAACAATTGTGGGACTGGCAGGTGACAGGGCAGTTAAAGGCACTGGACTCCCACATGGCTGACTACAGTTCAAGTCCTAGACCTGGTGGCTTGCTTTCACACTTCCCCTCTGTCTTTCTCTGTCTCTCTTTGATCAAACTGGAAAACAGCAATAATAATTAATAAAACTAAACAAAATAATTCCTTAAATAAACAAATAATTAGACATTAAAAATAACTATTAGGTTTTAGTTTCTAAATTTCTAAAAGTAATTGCTCTGCCCATTAAGGACACCAGTCCTTAATCATGGCATGTGAAAGGGGCTAGGATGTATTATCAGCCAATTCTTAAAAATACCAGAATTCAGGGCCAGCAGGTGGCATGGAGGTTGGGGCACTGGACTCCCACATGGCTGACTACGGTTTGAGTTCTAGACCTGGCAGCCCTTGCTTTCTCTCTCTCTCTCTCTCTCTCTTCTCTGATGAGTGCCTGTACCAAATTAAAAAATAATGATGATGATGATGATAAATAACTAACTTAGTTAAAAAAATAAAAATAGAATTCACCTAAACATTATAGCCTTCAAAGTGGCCAACTCTGGAGTTAACTGCCTTCTTCAGATGATGTAGTCATTTCTCAACATAATACCGAAATTTTTCTTTTGAAAAGAGCTCATACACTTTTAGCATTATTTTCTTCTGAATATAGTTCATTGTGGTAAATCATCTCTTTTGAAAATAGTCAAATGTTGGTTAGACAGGTCTATCAATGAAGGTTAATAATCCAAGTAGTTAAATTGGCATTTGATCAAAATGAGGAATGGTTATATATCACAAAGTTGTTTCTGTTTTGTTTTTTAGTTTTTGTTATAGGGTATATGCGCTTGCCAGAGAAATACAGAAAGAGAAGGAAAGTGAGACATTGCCCTCCCGAGGGGGACGGCCACACCTCAATCCCTTCTCCTCCAGTCTCCTGGGGATGTTGGGCAGGCATACCTATGAGCCCGGTGTGATTCTCAAGTGGCCAGGTTCGGGATTCAACTGTGCAGTTAGCCAGGCGGAATCCAGTGCCCCAGCTTCCACATCACCTGTTTACCCTAACGCAAATATTTTATCTTTGTCCTACCAATAAACTAAATTTCAAGTGAACAGTTTTTAAAAAGCTATAACTTAAAAATGGAACATGGGAATGAAATAGAACATGGGAACAGCAATTCATAATAAGAACAACCTCTCACTTCCTTTTCAGAATTTCTATTATAATCGAAAACCAAATATAGCAAGTATATATATATATAGCCCATAGCATAACCATTTTCCTGGAAGCTAGCAAGTAAGGGTACACCTCTTTGGGGATTCCTATGGAGGGGATGGTTTCTCTTCTTACCCCTTATGCAAGCTGAATTAACGCCGACAATAACAAAAAGCCAACATACAGAATGCTGGCTTCCCTAACCAATGACGTCTTTCCAGAAAGTGAAAAATATGCGCACAGAAAAGGTACACGTAGACAAGCATATAAAAATGAGCTAACCATGGCACGATATGTAAACTTTACTAAATATTTTTGTTTTTTCATGCTATGATCTATTACCATCTTCAGCTTGATTTCTTCCCCAAGAATTTTGAATCAATTGACGAAATTCTATAGAACTTCTACAAGAAATCACATTGTTGAAAGCTATTGATCTGCCTGCCTTCCTTCCTTCTAAAGGTACAATCCAGAAAAGTCATGTCACCAGATAACAGTTCACTCATTTACTTGACTTCCTAAGCAGAAGGTTTTCGCAGACGGAAACTATAAAAAACAAGACACCAATAGATTAGCCTGCGGCACAGAGGAGCAAGCACAAACATAACTTATCATTTTGCCAGGTTCAATAAAAACCATTTTGATGTGTTAATCGCCTTTAATAGTAAAAACATTAACCATCAATTAAATAAACAAGCCATGAAAGGGGGAATAGAAGTGTCAATATAGACATAATCTACTAATTTTCTAATCAATGATGCTAATCATCACTGGATATTAATCAGGGAGTGGACACTGGCCAGACCACAGATGACCATGTCTCGCATATGTGAGCACACACACACACCCTAAAGAAGATTAAAAACAAAAGCAAAGTATAATAAAAAACACATATTCCCTCAGGTTTTGTGGATAAATTAACAGATTTGCCTTGAGCAAATATGGAAATCTTCGCAAAGTTTAATGGGTACAATGTTTATGAAAGGCTGTAGACTGGCACTGTATTTCTTTTCCACAACAAAGAGAAATGATCCATAAAGTAAATTAGGACTAAAGTCAAAACAACACCTAATTTCACAAATCTACTGAATGCAGAATTCCCAGTCATGAAAAAGGACATAAGTTTGAGATTATGAAGTCCTAAATTCACATGCAATTTAATAGTTTAACAATCGTATACAGGTTATTTAATCTCTTTAAGCCTCAATATTTTTTACCTATAAAATAAAGAGTAAGAATAATATTTACTTTATAAATAGCCTGCTATATTTTTTATATTTTAACACATCATAATAATGTTTTTGCTTTTTTTAAAAAGAGTTTTGCTACAGGGCATGTACACTTGCCAGAAAAACAGACACAGAGAGAAAGCAAGAAATCACTACCACCCCCAGGGAGAGGGCCACAATGCAATCCCTTCTCCATTCTCTTGGGATACTGGACAAGCTCGCACACATGCCGGGCATGAGTTCTAAATCGTCGAACTGCAGTCGACTGCGTGGGAGTCCAGCCACGTAACTGTTACACCATCTGCTGGTCCCATTTTTTTTTTAAAGGTTTTTGCCATAGGGTATATGCTCACTGGAGAAAGAGACAGAGAGAGGGTCACACCGCAATCCTCTCTCCCCCATTCTCTTCAGGATTTTGGCCACAAAGTACACGTGCCTGGTGTGATGGTCAAACAGCTGGGTCTGGGACTCGAACTATGGTCAGCCACGTGAAAAACCAGTTCCTTAACCACCATTCCACCTGCTGGCCCCCATAATAATTCTTTTTAATAAAAAAAGAAGTGAACTGGGAGTCAGGTACTCAGGAGCTAGGTTACTTCCTAACTCAGTGATGAGAGCTCTCCCATTACTCCCATGGGAGACAGGAGCAAAGCTTAGGTCCTTGCATGCCTGGGTTGGAACTCTAGCACACTGGGATGGTCAGTGGCACAACTGTAAAATTTAGCACTATAGGAGACTGACATGCTCAAGAAGGTTCCAGATTCCTGTCTAGAGACCTAACCAAGACCACTGACACGTGTGTGTCCATGATCCGGAGGTCATGTTTACTGTTATACTTCACTGAATTTCTATTAAAAGTTCTTAGTTGTGGAAAATAATGTTTTATTTCACCTAAAACCTAAACCTAATTGGAATTAAGCTACCCAAAAATCTCATCTGGCCCAAAATGCAAAAATCTGGAGGTAATAAGGCCAAGGGTGCCTTTTTGTTTTTCTTCTTCGGAGAGGTTTTTGCTATAGGGCGTGTGCTCTCGCCAGAAAGACAGAGAGATAGAAAGCAAGATATCACCCCTGGCCACACCGCAATCCCTTCTCCATCATTCTCCTTTCAGGAACACACACACACACACACACACACACACACACGCCCGGCATGAGTGTAAGCCGCCGGGACTCAAACCGATGTCGGCTATATGGGAGTTCAGCGACATAGCCATTAAGCTAACTGCTGGTCCCAAGGCCAAGGATTTCTAAGAAGGGCTTCTAAGGGTTTCTAAGAGGTCAAAACTAATAAAGTTAATAAAATCAGCTCTGAGAAGAATCCTTATTAAAACCCTTCTAGTCATATTTTAAACTAAAAAAAAAAATCTTAGTGGTTTGATTACAGAGCAGTAAGTGAAAGTGTGACAATAAGGAAAATGAAAAATCTTAAAAAAGGATATCCCCACTTGAATTGCACACGTAACTACAAATGCTCACAAGGAGTTGGTATTTAGGAAAGCAGGTTTAGAATCACATAGGACTATGTTCTGAACAATCTGTTTTACC
The DNA here is from genome assembly GCA_026018925.1 of Tupaia tana. Classification (NCBI taxonomy): domain Eukaryota; kingdom Metazoa; phylum Chordata; class Mammalia; order Scandentia; family Tupaiidae; genus Tupaia; species Tupaia tana. The sequence continues at coordinate 157,330,362 of JAKSZU010000002.1, forward strand.
ATTTAGTATCTGTGTGACCTTGAACTTCATCTCTGTCAGTAATAATTTCTCCATCAGAAAAAGGGGAGGGGCCAGCAGGTGGCGTGGTTAGGGGCGCTGAGGCAGTGGTGGCTTGCTTTCTCACTTTCTCTCTCTCTCCACTCTGTCCCTCTCTGATCAAATTTTAAAAATAAATAAATGCAGTCAAATAAAATAATCCTTTACAAAAGAGCCTCCTGCTTTCCATGTTAAAGAGCTGTTTTAAAAATCTTTTTTTAAAAAAAGGGAAAAATCATTTCTCAAAGGGATGCTGTGAGAAAGAAAAAAAATGAACAAAATATTTTACATAACAAGGGGCTCAAAATGAAAGACATTTATGCTAATCATTGTGCCTGGGGCCATGCAGACTGGGACTATTTGGCCCTCAATGGCTCCTGAGTGAAGTATTTTATTCGATTTTTAGCACGGAACAATAAAATTACTGATGCTCATGATGGTCACAGGTCACCATGAAACTGTACGTTGTATACTCATTCAATAAGCATTCACCATTTATTGAATAACTATTTTTGCTTCAGAATCAAGTGAAGATGAATCAGACACAGTTGTGACCTGAAAGGACTAGTCCCCCTAGTGGGGGAGAGAGGAATGCTTACTTTAAATGATTATAGTATAATGGGGTAAGTGTGTAAAAGAAGTGGGAACTGGGTGCTATGGAAGCAAAGGAGTGGCCACCTTTGCCTGGGGCAGTCAGGAAGGGATTCAGAAAAGAAAATGCAGTGCAAGTAGGTTCTTGAAAAACTTGTGAGATGGTAGGAAAGCGCATACACAGTATAAATGAAGAGAAAATGAAGCGTGGGTGGAACAGAATGAGTGGAAAAGAGCAGCGGAGGTTGAAGTAGGATCCTGAAGGGTCTGATTCAGGATGCAGAATGACAACTGTGATGACAGTGTGAAAGTTGGATTAAAGAGAAGAATGACAGAAGGCAGAGCAACCAGCTTGGAAAGCTAATGAAATCATCAAGAACTGAAAAGCGCCCGGCTTTAGGTCCTCATGGTGAGAACAGAGTAGGAGATGGAAGAGTTTATAATTCGTTTTAAACCTATTTCAAGCTAATATGTCTGTACGTTAAATAAAAACTTCTGAAAGCAATACATCCTTTGTGATCAAGAAAACGTGACTCTATTGAAGGAACTATTTTTGGTGATTTGGGGTTACTGAGGTTTTAGAGCTATATAATTCACAGGAAGATGATAAGGATAGATCTCTGAGAACTCTGAAATAATATTTTAGATATATAAATAATGGCCATTTTTTTTCCTTCATGTGATAAGATTTGCACTTAGCCCTGATTAATTGTAATGAAAAAAATTTTTTCAGTAAACGTAAAGCACTGGCTAAACTCCATCCAGTACTGTTTGACAGCTTTTCCTAGGAAAGCGAGAATCTTATACACAGCACTTAATTGTTTTAACCAGTTTCCAAAGAGGTCAGCTCTTATACTGTGCTTAATAAAACTCTTCCTTTTATCAAACAATACTTGTTCAAATAGTTAAGCAAGAACTCTATTTTATTAGAGGTGATATAAAATACACCACAAGGAAAATATTGGCTCTAAAATTAAGAAATATCAACTATAAATCTTACGGTTTTAACCTAAGGGAAATGAGCGTTCTAGAAGGGCAGAAATAAAACTACTAAAACTTGAGTAACCTTCAAGTAAACATACTTAGACACTTGTTAAAACAAACATTCTTCCCATTGCTAAAACTGAGGTTGACAAGTCTCTTCTCTTAATAGCTTAAAAACAATCTGAAAAGTAGCGGAATAGCCTAAGCTTCTTTGCAAAGAGAGTAATCATCATTAAAAGACCCTTACAAGCAAATACGGATTGGTCAGCCAGTCTGAACACCTCAATTTTTAATGATGGGATAGTTCTACATATATCAATGTATGCAATAAATGTATGAAGGAACATTTACTATCACTGAAAAGATGTTCATTTTATTTTTCACCTTTACTCTGATGATCTACAATCTGAGGAAATACTACTTGAAAACAAAAGGCAGGAAATAGGATAGAGCAATATGTAAAATCCACCAGTGATAAAACAAGCAGGGTGGCTGTCATAAAATAGCCAAATGGCTTTTTCCACCTCGACCAAGGTCACTTTACTGATGATAGGCTCAATAAGATGATAATGCATTTAACCACTTTCTTGCATCTGACTTCGACCTCACAAATCCAAATGGCCTTGTTTAACTACCCTGGCCTTTCAGCATTTCCCTGAACAAAGATAATTAGGGAGATGTACTGCCCCCTACAATCCCAGGAATTGAAAGACAAATAAACTTTTAAGAGCACAGCCAGGTGTCCATGCCAACAGTGCACAACTCTAAGCAGGAGGTAAAATGAAATAATGGTTAAATAATTATAAAAGGTTAACAGCCTTGAATTTGTTATATAAGGTAATTTTGTTTTATTTAAGAGAGGACACACAAAAGAATTCCAGACTAATTTTACAGACCTCTAGACCTAGGTCTCTGTTCTCTCTCTCTGCGAGAAAGAGTTGGAAACTATGGGGGGGGAGGGAAAGTGTGGTGTACAAACTAACATGAAAAAAGGTTCATTAAAACTTTCACACTTCATTTTAATTTTCAAAAAATATTTAGATGAATATACATAACTAGAAAAGACCAAATTATTATTTCATGTCAATTCTATATTAGTTATCCTGGCACACTGTATAGCACATTTTGCCGTCAAAATGACAAAACAAGACGTTTATATCAAACAACTTAGTATGAAGGGAAGGGAATAAAACTAAGAGAAGTGTTTCTCTTTTAAATACTATTATATGTGGTTTCCCAAATCTGACTATTTAATGATACTGAAAATTGATGTGGCCTCAAAGGTTGAGTGTACTTTTCAATCATTTTTCTTCTCTTGTGAAGTGAATCTAACAGCCACAACAAAAATTGATTCTGGGATACCAAAAAGGTAGCTGTTTTCAAACTCACATAGTAAAAATTAAGAATAGATAATTTTGAAACTTAAATATGAAGGATGTGTAACTAAAACCTAGGTTTATAGCTAAAAAAAATCTATTTTAAAACAACTGATTTCTTAAATATTAAAATATGTATGATTTCAAACCTGGTGAAAATACATATAACCACATAATATCTACATTATCGTATTGCTATTCTCTAGATGAAAAAAAAAAAAACTCTTTGACAAAAAACGATGCATCCCAAATACCTACAGGGAGACCTCAATTCAGCTTAAAAGGCTTTAGACACAAATGAGTATTAAAATAACTTCATTTTAGATAAAGCTCCAGTGATATATAAATTTTATATGATCCATTGCCAGAGAAATCTGTTATGCCAAATAACCTAATAAAAGCCAATTAAAATGAATTTCTAATGTAAAAAAATCTTTTTAGAAGAGAGAATTAAGAGTTACTTTGGCTATAAAATATTCAATGGAATGGCTATGGAATCACTTCACATACGGTTACAGCCAAAATGGCACTTATAATCGATAACTTAAAAATCTATACTTACAAGCTTCAGACTTATCCAGATCAATGAGACATTGCAAAAAAAACTCACTAATATCCCTTGTCTACACCTCTGGAAATCCTCTGCCTAATGTTTTTCTACACCTCTAACAGCCTTTATGCTTCCATTCCTTTCTCTCCACCAGGAAGCCCTATAACTTGTATTGTGTCTGCTTTTGTACGCATTAGTTAAGAACCAGGTCTCACTGGAAGATATAATTCATGAGATACTCTAATAGTTGTGGTTTAGGTTTTTAGCCACAACTATTTAGAAGTTCTGGTATCACCCAGAAGGTACTGGTTACTGTCAGGACAAAAACAAAACTAAACAAAAAAACACTGCCCCTAATGTATGTGCTTTCTGCTTCAACATATCACTCTCTGTCATGAAGCCATTTTCACAACATGCAAATGTAATTAAAAAAGAATATCCTATTTCTCAAGTGTCACGTGCGAATGCACTCACACGTTAACATAGAATAAATACAGCCATACTTTAAACTGTACGTACATATTTGCATATGTATATATACATTTGCATTGAGTATTAAATCCTTAATAAAGCAGTGATATATTAGTGTAAAACTTCAACTTTCTTCAAATGAGGAAAAGTTAATACAAAAACCAGTCATCTACGTAAAAATTTAAAACAAACTTATTGCCCTTTATTTAGCATTTCCATCTGGATTGCTAGAAAGATGGTTTGTTAAAAATCTTTATTCACATTGTTTAGTCCAAGTACAGCTTAGGAAACAAAATAAATTATAAACATACAGAACTGATGTTCCAAAGCCCAATCTCTTAATTGCTGATCAGAGCTGAAAATAGATCTTTTTTTCTCCACTAATTGAATGAGTCTTGTTAAACCTTTTGAAATGTACTTTAGAAAATGCAAGAATACAGCTTAGAACAGGTTCTTTAATTTGGGTCATTTTCTGTTACTTGCAGCAGTGACGGGTGCTTAGCAACGCAGTTCTGGTGGCCCTTTTAAGGAAATGAATACCTGGAATACAGCATTTTAATCTATTTTATGGCATTAATTATCAAGATCACTGTATTTAGACAGTGCCTCCTTTGCCACTTTCCTACATTATAAAAGAAGAGAGTCTCGTGATAAATTGAATGTAGTATTTCAGATGATAGAAGATCTTGCTCACCTCCTCACCAAGTTAGAAAAAAAAAAAAAAGTAAGGACATTCAAACTAACAGTAAATAGAAGTCACAAAAAAGGATTCGTTGGAATGTTTAGACAAGAATATTAGACTGAAAATCAGTGTTCAGACAGCTGTGAAACAGCCCATGTGAAGTCACTTTTCTTCTTCTAAATCTTTGAGGAGGATTCAGTTCTATCATGCCACACACCAGGCCACTGATATAAAAGAAATGTGCTACAACAGTCAAAATTTAGTAACCTTTTACAAGATTTGGCAGTTTCAGATTTGCTGAATGCTTTAAATATCCATTTTTACAAAAGAGGGAAATTCTAACAAGATTATCATTTAAATCACGACCAAGTCACTCACTTCATATCTATTATCCTATGTGAACATGATGAACTACGAAAGAAGGTAAAATACAGAGGAGCTTCGAGTAGCTTCTAAGAAATCAAAACTGCCAAGGTAAGACTCTGTAAATTTGTCCATTTGCATCTCATTAATAATCAATACCACAGGTCAAGGAATTAGTCAACACTCTATTTTTTTCTGACCTCAATTGCAGAGTTCAAAGTACAACTCTTAACTTTTTCCTAATTACACCATTCATTTTAGATTTCACATCCTGAAGAAGGTGAGGCTCTTCTAAATCACCACCCTTCTCTGTCTTCTCAGCTAACCAGAGAGCAAGTGACTGACTCCCTCTTTGTCTAGAATGGCTCCTAATTTCAGTCTTCTATAGCCAATTTTCTAAAGATTTCAGCACTCAGCCCCCAAAGACAAGAAAGGAATCAGGTTAGCAACCTGCGATGAATTAAGTTTCACTCTGCCGGCCAGTGCATAGCCAGTATCTCTTTCAATTAAGCAGACTTTATCCTGGATTTCACATTTATCATCACAGAGTAGATAAATCACAGAATAAAACGAGAGAACGCCAAAATGTCTCAAGTTTTGTAAACGGCTTAAGACAGATGCACTCTGCTTGGGGTTCTGGTATTCTGAACATCGGTTGTATTTTAAAGCCTGGGAACCTGCTGGAAAAAAAAATGTGGGGCGCAGACAGTCTACACTGCACTGAATTACTCTCCAAGCGAGAGGGAAGGCTGACGAAGTTAGTTGTATTTCTAAAATGCCTCCTCGGGATTTTTCCAATCCTTTCTTAAAGACTACTTGAACAATTAGCACGCAGAGGTCTCCGGATGGCCCTCTGAAACGTTTAAACCCAGAGAACAAAAGGTTTATTTTAAAATTGAAAACCTTGGCTTGTACCACTCCAGACGTGAATCTGCTTTCAATTACTGAAAGTATTTCCACTTTAGTGGAAGGGGATCAAATCTTCAACTCCACCATCTCAAGGCACTGACTGTGCTTGCATTAGGCTTGCAGAAGACAGACCGACTCCAGGACACGGGCACAGGCATCTGCACGTCCCACTTACGGGAGATTCCAGAAAGATACAGACGCGAACACAGAGGAGGGAGGGGACGGGACCTTCTCCTGAGCTGCCACAGACCTTTTCAGCCCACTCTCGTACCAGAAATACACTCAGAAACGCTGAAGTGATTGCGACGGCAGCAGACAGTGCCCAAGTTCTTCCCGGCATCCCAACTCTCCTTCCACAGGAGGAACCTGCAGCGAAGCGCCAGCGTCAAGTTGCATCGCCTTCAGAGACGCTGGTCTCCGAAACCTCCGGACAAAAATCACACACCGATTATTTAGCCGGTGAAAAACAGCTCTTTTAACGAGCAGGATGATTTTGTACCTTTTCCCCCATTAAGCAATTAGGATGATGGGTTTTAGTTCATGGAACCACAGGGCTGACTAATGTACGCTGGAGGCCGACTTCTATATATAATAGATCCAAACTATCCAAAAATCATTCCTGCGGAGATTCGGTCCCAAAGAATTCGATAGGCGACATCGCTCAAGTCACCGAAGGCAGGGAAACCAGACGGCTTTCCCTCCCGGATGAGGACTGTGTACTACTCACACCAAAAAAATCCATCTAATTAAAAATACCGGGAACAAAAGGCTCCCTGCTCCCCGCGGCTACCTGCACCGCTCCGGGTGACGAAGAGTAATCGAGAAAGTTCAGCCTCTACCTCGGGAAGATCCTTGCATTTGGCCCCTCAGGGGTTAAAAAGACACCTCATTTCGGATGCTAATGTGGCCTCTGCACCGATTCTAACCCGCGCGGAGCCGCCTCCCATCCGACCCCACAGGGGAGAAAAGCGGAGCCGCCAGCCCGGGAGCGGAGCGGGGTCCTCGACGCAGCCGCCGCCGCTGCAGTCGCCGCCGCCGCCGTCCGCGGGAGCGAGCGACCGAGCCGCGCGAGGAGCCGCGCGAGGAGCCGCGCGAGGAGCCGCGCGAGGAGCCGCGCGAGGAGCCGCGCGAGGAGCCGCGCTCCGCCAGCCCGTCCGCCCCAGGCCGCGGCCGCCGCCGCCGCCGCCGCTCACCCACCTCGCCGCGGCGCGCCCTCGCTGTGGCCGTGCGGAGCCGAGCCCGGCGCTGCCAAGTTGCCTGGGTCTGGAGCGTATCATGTTACAGCGCCGGGCTCGGGGCTCGGGCTGCGAGCGGCAGCCAGACATGATAGGCTGAGGCTCCTCTGTTTACACTCGGCCGCGGAGGGGGCGGCGGCGACGCTTAACCCCTTCGCGCCGGGCCGGGCCGCGCTGCCGCCGCCGCCGCCCCGCGCCCCGCCGCCCCGCCGCCCCGCCGCCCCGGCTCGGCCCGGCCGCCGCCCCCAGGCGGGCCGGGGCATGTAACTGCCCTGCCCGTAACGGGGAGTGTGCAAACTGCCCTGGGAACTGGGTGCTGGCGTGCTTTAAAGACCCGGCGAGGAGGTCTCCGCAGCTCCCCCCCGCACACACACACGCGAGCAGACCCATAAAACATCAATATTCTCTAATGTGCTTTCTCGGGCTGCTGAGGGTTTTTCGAAATAGATTTTCTCTAGAAGCACTACTTTGCCGTGCTCACAAAAGACCCGCTTTCCCAGCGCATGAATGAATGCCGACCCCTGCTCCGCCACCATTCATGCAGCACACATCGAGGTGTTTACTCCATCCGAGCGAGCGCGGGCCACACTGCCCACGGCCCCGCGCACTCAGTCCTCTGCTCCCCGGGCGCGCTGCGGGGGAGGCGGGCCGCCGGCGGTCTCGGCGCGGGAGGGGTCGGCGGCCAGGCCCTGACGTCTGGCACCCGCGAGGCGCTGGTGATGGCTGTGTGGATGTCGCTGCTGAACGCTGCGGGGACCCGCGCTCGCTCGGCGGCCGGCTCGACCGCCTCATCGCCCCTTGGCCCGGGCCGTGGCGGGGGCTGCCCCGCCCCCCCGTCCTCACTGCAGCAGCGGACCCGCATTCACGGGGACGAGAGTCAGGCTCGCACCCCCGGGACAGCCGAAGGTCCCTAGGGCTGGAGCATGTGTTCGAGTGGTCTGAGCTGCTCTAAATGATGTTTCAGGACTGGACAACCCTCATCTGCAGTGGCTAATGTGGTGGTCTAACTAGCTCTACTTTTAAATAAAAAATATTTCCCACAGTGCAGCACTTACATTGTCATAAAAAATTGTCTTTTTTCCCCTCCAGATCCACTTTTATCATTATTTTTGCAACTGCCTCCAGTCCAAAGTCCCTCCTTCAATTTCTCTTTCTTCTAGAACATTCCATCTGCTTCAGCCTCTTTTCTCCATTCAACTGAGAAGTGAAAGACTGAACGTTCATGAATGTTTAGATTCTCATGTTTTCTTCTAGTTCCTCCAAACCTCCCAAGTTTTTTTTTAATAAAAAGAAAACAATTTACATCACGATATTAATATTAACCAACATACCTTTATCAGCACTCATTCCATAGGTTAACTACCTTCTAAACAGAGACTTAAGGCAAGCCAAAAAATTAATACTTTTAAGAAAGGATCAGAGTTCTCTATTTAGCAATGAAAAGATTACCACTCACATTTCCTCCCCTCCCCCCACCCTCTTTCTTTGGTAAAGATGAAATTCTTTCCTCATCCTGTAATTCAACAATAACAGTAATGTCCTGATCTTTTTAAGCAGAGTACCTTGACCTCAACTTTGGTCACTTTTTGTATCTGACACCTCAGGAATACAGGCCCTAGGTCTTTGTGGAGACTTTCACTTCTCAATTACCTTTGCTGTCTGACACATCCACCCTCACACATGGAAACACCTGACACTACTCAGCGTTTAAGCAAAATCTCCACCACTGTCGTGTTCTGTTCTTCTAATGACTCCTGCTCTGCTAAAATCGCACAAACGCGTTTCATTCCTACGTGATTATCATGACCACCCTGCCTACTCTTCCCTTACTGATCAATACAGTCATGCTTTAATCGGGACATTATTAAGATATCATCGAAAGTATTTAAACACACGGCAGTCATTTACGATTTAGACATTCCTTTGACACAGTCTAAATTTCAAAGTTATTTCGGGATTTTGAAATTCTTTCTCTTATGTAAAATTGGGTCAAAAAATAGAACAATAGATAGTTTGGTGGGGCACGGAAAGACTACTAAGCTCTTAAACAAATATCTCCCTAAGTTGTAATATTTTGAAAAGGATCATTTTATAGATCGCTGATATTCATTAGACTCTCAGGGGGTGGTGTAGCTTGAAATAATTGTAAATAAACACTATATAACTATTTAGGACAGAACATGAAGAAGGTATTACTCAATTAGAATCTTACCAGAATTGCAGCATAGTTAAAATGTCCTAGGACCCAGGGGCTTCAAAAATGTCCCCCTTGATTTTTGACAACCACAAATTAACAAATCTGGACGTGGACTAGAACGTTAGAACACAGAAAGATGAACACTCTCGGGGAAGAATGAAAGACTTTAGGATCTTAAATAAATCATTGTTTGGGTCAAGATAAATTTCTAGAAGACTGATACTTGGCATGCTCATTTCCCCAGATAAATGCTATGTAAATTGGTCACTGATTGATAGCATTTATTAAAATTCCAATTTAAAATGCTAATTAAGCAATGCCCCTCTACAAATATTAGATACAGGTAAGGCAAGTTTTTATATTGGGCTACGCTGGAATATTATCCATGTGCATCTAGTTCTTCTTTTTTTCTGAATATAAAACTAATTATTTTCAAATTGGACAAAGACACTATTCCTAGAGAAAATCAAGGATTTACCTTGAACAAAGCTGAGCAGTAGCAGCAGCGGTCCATGAAGAAGAGGCAGAGGAAGAAACGAGGTTTTAAGCAGTTTCTATTGCTGAAAAGTGAAGGATGGTTTCCATATAAATCTTCCTAAGGAAAAAACACACGGTTTCGAAGCCACGCCTATATCCATACATTAAATCGCTGCAATGTTTTAAATACAGGAGTCCACCAAGTAGTTCCACAGAGAAATGTATAAGGCACACGTTCAACTTCTATTTTCTTCTACTCTAGTTTGCCATTTCGATGATGTCAGGAATAATTAGCATTATAGATACCGCCTTCTATAGCTTAAGCATTTCTTTCCTAAGATCTGCTGAATTTCCCACAGTTCCACCAGCAGACACTATCAAATATGTTGAATTATGTGGCTCTTTTCTGTTGTGAATAAATAACCGCATGGAATCATACTTACAATATTAAATGATTTTTACTTATAACTGAATTCAGTTCTTTAGGCATAAAAGGCTAATGACTGCACACCACAAGAAAGATTTTTAAAAATGCATGAACCAAACCAAATCAAAGCAAATTGTATTTTTTTTTTTTTTAAGGAAAAAAAAAAAGTCCACGAATGAGCAGTTACTTCAAATTGGCACCAACTCAGCTTCATATTAAGAGTGCTTCTGACCTCTCTCTGCTCAGGCCAAAAACCTCGAAGGAAAACCAGAGTGTAACTGAAACAAAGGTGATTACCTTTCCTGCTAATTATTAAACGCCGAATTCACGCTGTCAGAGATGCAAACAGAAAATCAAAATCAAACACGTACAGTGAGACTAAACGAGTGAGTCTGATAAACGCTGAGCACTGCAGAGATGACGGCGTGATACCGAGCGTCCGAAGCATACCCTTCGTTCTCAAGGCTCTGAGCCCTGTGAGAAGGTGGTGGTCGCATCCCATTTTACAGATGAGGAACCTGGAGCTTAGAAAGCTTAATCATGTGCTCACATGGTTAGAGTGTGCCAGGGTCTAAACTCAGACCCAGACTGGGTGGACCCCTGGGCCTGATACTTAACCATTTCACGAAAAGTTTAGGCACTATCAGCTTAGCATTAAAACTGGCATTAGGAGTGTAGTTCACTTTCTACATCAAATTTATCACGTAAGCCACACCAAAGATTTAAGAACATGGGGACCAGCAGTTAGCGTAATGACTATGTCGCTGAACTCCCATATAGCCAACTGTGGTTCGAGTCCTGGACCCAGTGGCTTAAACTCATGCCGGGCGCATGTGTGTGCGTGCCCAAGATCCCGAGAGGAGAATGGAGGAGAAGGGATTGTGGCATGCCCCCCCGCCCCCAGAGGGTGATTTCTCGCTTTCTATCTCTCTGTCTCTCTCTGTTTTTCTGGTGAGTGCATGTGCCCTATAGCAAAAACCTCTCCAAAACAAAAAAGAAAAAAAAAAAGTTTAAGAACATGATGTTCAGGGGCCGGCAGGTGGCATGGTGGTTAAGGGGGCTAGGCTCCCTCATGGCCAACTACAGTTCGGTTCCTGTACCTGGCAACTTGCCTTCTCAGTTTCTCTCTCTCTCTCTTTCTAACTGTCCCTCTCTGATCAAATTAAAATAAATAAATATAGTTCAATAAAATTTTCAAAAAGTGTTTTTAAAAAGAACATGATGTTCAATTTAAAAAACTGTGGACCAGCAGGTGGCATGGAGCTTAAGGTGACTGGATCCCATATGATCAGCAACATAGTTCAAGTCCCAGACCCAGCAGCTTGAAAACACACAGGGCATGTGTGCATATATGCCCAAAATCCCGAGAGGAGAATGAAAGAGAAGGGACTGTGGCATGGCCACCCTTTGGGGGAGGGGGTGATTTCTCACTTTCCCTCTCTTTGTCTCTCTCTCTGGTATGTGCATGTGTCCTATAGGAAACTATAAATAAATAAATAAAGTTCTTAAATAAATAAATAGCTGATAGAGTGTGGATTAGGAGAGTGGGAAGAAAAGCATGGCACCTGATTTCTTATGTTTTTGACCTTCAAGATGAAAAGTAATAAATAACCAATATTAATATTCTCTGTCAGGGGACCAGCAGTTAGCGTAATGGTTATGTCGTTGAACTCCCATGTAGCCGACCACAGTTCGAGTCCCAGACCCGGTGGCCAGGCGCGTGTGCGTGCGTGCCCAAGATCCTGAGAGGAGAAGGGGTTGTGGCGTGGCCATCCCACCTGGGGGGTGATTTCTCGCTTGGGGGGTGATTTCTCACTTTCTGTCTCTCTGTCTCTGTCTTTCTGGCGAGTGCATGCGCCCTATAGCAAAAACCTCTCCAAAAAAAAAAAAAAAAAAAAAAATCCTCTGTCACTATCCTGTTTGCTGAAATCTTAGAAACAGAATGTTTAATAAACATTACTAAATACCCGATTTAGAGACTGGCATAGGCCGATATGTGTCTGTCATTCTAGAAATTTCGTTCACCTACATGGACTCTGTTAAAAATTATATCTTCATTTATAAATGTTTTCTTTTTCAAATAAATGTCAGAGAAACTTTGTGTTACTGAAATCGCAGTGTACTGATACCAAATGGTACGTAATAGTTATGTAATTACTTTAGTTACATGCTGGGAATAAAATTTTATATCTTATCCTATTTTTTCACTTTTTTTATAAAGAATTATTTTATTTAACTTTAGTTATTTATATATTTATTTATTTAATTTGACCAGAGAGAGACAGAATCAGAGAGAGAGAAAGTGAGAAAGCAAGCTGCTAAGTCCAGGACTCAAACCATGGTCAGCCATGTAGGAGTCCAGCGCTCTTCACTACCACATCACCTGCTGGCTCCTGAGATCTTACTCTATGTTTTTCAAAGTGTTATTTTGTCAGTAGCACATAACTTTCTTTTTTAAAGATTTATTCATTTATTTCTCTTTTTATTATTGTTTATTTTTTAATTTGACCAGAGAGAGAGAGAAAGGGAAAAAGAGAAAGGAAGTTGCTAGGTCTGGGACTCGAACCACAGTCAGCCACATGGGAGTCCAGTGCCTTAACCACCATGCCACCTGCTGGCCCCTAGTAGTACATACCTTTCTAACAGCTTTGTGGACTGTTGTAAGCTGACATAAAACTGTATTTAAAATCATATTTTTGGGTCCTTTCTCCAATAAAGCTCAATTATCCTTTACACTGGAACAGAAATAATATTTTAAAGTCTTATGATAAAAAGTCTATTTCACAATTTTTCACAGAAGTTTATAATAAATCCAAAAGGTTAGTATAATATCTAGGTGCTTCTTTCTCTGCTTTATCCTGAAGAAAAATAAAATCTACTCATTTTTCATACACACACACACACACACACACACACACATATACTGTTCGAAATGACCCACATCTAAAATAATTCCTAAAAGATATATTCTTTATTTTTAAAGGTGTTAAATTATTTCAAATATAAATGCTTTCTGAAATTCATCACATGATGAAGACCTACGACTCTTTCTTTAGCTATCCAATCATCCAATCCTGTTTGTTGTGTGTGAAAAAACTGGTCCTTACTTTTGTCCTATTTCAGATGACCTTGGGTGGAACCTGCTGGGTCTTCTACAGCTGGGCAGACAGGGAAGAGGAGGAAGCAGGATCTGGGTGTGTGTGATGAGGGCTGGACTCCTGGCAGGGGGCAATCAAACAATGCATTGCATCCAGAAGCCCTGGGAGCTTCCGTCCTGTACTGGCAAGTATCTAGGTGGGAGGGAAGGGGTTGAGGAAGAGGGATCATCCCTACCTGGAGATGGGAGGACAGGGACAGAGGGTAGCGCTGTAAGGGGATACCAGATGGCCAGGGAGAGTGAGTGGGGGTAGGGCTGCCAGGAACTGAGTCCACAGCAGGAGCCGATGGGCCCAGACAAGCCACCAGGTGTCCAAAGCCTGTGATAGAAGGCAGAGACCATCCTGAGAAGAATACCGAAGCCGAGTCCTACCCATGCGCCTCCACAGTTGGGGAAGTAAGGCGTGGGCCGGACGGGGTTCTGCACCTCGCTGGCACATTGGACAGAGGTCTGCAGGCAGCAAGATGAATTCCTAGCCCCATCCAGGGATGACAGTGTGTGTCCACGATGGGCAATTTCTCAGGGCTCACCTTATTTTTAGATTTTGAAAAAGGAACACACTTGAGGGAGGATATTTTGAATGTATTCTTGGACAGGTCAAGTTTAAGGAACATACATGTGATAACGGAAAATGATTAAGCTGGTTTAATTATGGAATGGTTTCTTCAATCTGAACTATGTGTTTTCAACCATCACCCACCCCCAAAACACTAATGTTGGTTTAGCAAAATCATTTTCAGATAAATGTCAAAAAGCTAGGCAGCCTATCTCTGAAATGAAATACATTACTGTAAGTCCTCTGTTTTGTTTAGACTCCAAGAATGAGTTAGTCCTCGATGTCTGGTGATGAAGTGATGCTGTCAGGTGGCCACAGCCATAGGCAGGTCACATTCTTGACACAGTGTACGGAACACAGAAATCACACAAACTTCCACATTCACTCTTTAACACTTAAAACAGCAAATATTTCAAAAGAAACCATACGGATGACAATCATTTCGCATAGTTGACTTACCACATCTGTATTAACAAATGATTCTGGATAATCAATAATCTAATAATTTCAAGGGTTTTTTAATGATGCAGTCATATAGAAAATGTATTTCATAATTATTTCTGTTTTGTGAACATGTTATGTGTGTGCACATACTTTTACATGTCATTTTGCATGTAAATATATGTTTGATACCTCTGCTTTCTATCTGGCCAATTTCTGCTTGTTCTGACCTGCCTTAGAAGTCAGTTCCTCGGGACCAGCAGTTAGCGTAATGGCTATGTCACTGGACTCTCACGTAGTCGACTGCGGTTCGAGTCCCGGACCCGGTGGCTTAAACTCATGCCGGGTGCGTGTGCGTGTGTGCCCAAGATCCTGAGAGGAGAATGGAGGAGAAGGGATTGCGGCGTGGCCATCCCCCCTGGGAGGTGATTTCTCGCTTTCTGTCTCTCTGTCTCTCTCTGTCTGTCTGGCGAGCACACGCGCCCTATAGTGAAAACCTCTCCAAAAAAAAAAAAAAAAAGAAGTCCGTTCCTCCATTGAGGCTTTCCTGATTGATCAAGAATACTTACAAGAACCCTCTTTTGTGTTCCTGTTGAACTCTGTAAATATCCTTTCTGTTTTTTTTTTTTTTTTTTTTTTTTTTTCTTTTTAGATTTTTGCCATAGGGTGTGTGCACTTGCTGAAGAGAGACAGAGAGAGGGAGAGTAAGAAATCACTTCCTGGGGGTTGCACTTGCAGGAGAGAGACAGAAAGAAGGAAAGTGAGAAATCACTTCCTGGGCGGGTGGGGGGGGATGGCCACACCTATCCTTCTCTCTTCTACCCTTGGGATTTTGGGCACTCTGGGGTTTCAGGACTGAAGCTACAGAGTTGGCCATGTGGGATCCAGCACCTTAACCACCGAGCTACCTACTGACCCTCTTTCTTAATTTTTTTGGGGGGTTTGCCACAAGCACATGAGTTTGCCAGAAAGAGACCAAGAAAGACAGTGAGAGGGAAAATGAGAAAGCACCCCCCTTCCCAGGATGATGGCCACGCCACGAGCCTTCATTCTCCTCCTGGGATTTTGGGCACACACGCAGCCATGACTGGCGTAATTTTCAAGCCACCAGGTCTGAGACTCGAGTTATCGTCCGGCTCCCTTCCGTAATAGGCATCAAACCACACTGCTGCATGTGTGCTTGTCTGTAATTCTGCCCAGACCAGGGACACATGCAGGCACGTCCACTTCTTTGCTGATTTCCCACCATTCAGCATAGCGACTTGCACAAAGGAGACGCTGAATAAATACTGGTTTGGGATGGGGGGATGATAGAGCACCAGGAATGCATAATTCAGACGGAAGAGCTGCTCACTAATCAAAACAAGTCAACCATTCATGGTAATCATACTATACTGTCATTTTTGTTCTCTCTCTGTCTCCCCTTATCCACACACCCCCCCCACACACCTACCTCTAAGCTCACAAACTTTCTGAGGACAGAGGCTGTTTTCTACCCATTGATAGTTCAATGACTATATATATATATATATATATATAGAGAGAGAGAGAGAGAGAGAGAGAGAGAGATTTTTGCTATAGGGCACATGTGCTCAGTGGAGTGACAGAGACAGAGACAGAGACAGAAAGTGAGAAATTACCTCCCAAGGGAGATGGCACACTGTAATCCCTTCTCCTCCATTCTTCTCTTGGGATTTGAGGCAGGCACACACACATGCCCAGTGTGGAGTTTTTTTTTTGTTTTTGTTTTTGTTTTTTCTAAGAGAGATTTTTGCTATAGGGTGCATGTTGCCAGAAAGACAGAGAGAGACAGAAAGTGAGAAATTCCCTCCACTCATGGCCATGCCACAATCCCTTCTCCTCTATTCTCCTCTTGGGATCTTGGACACACACGAACTTGAGCCTGGTGTGAGTTTAAGCCACCAGGTCCGGGACTCGATCAGGGGTCAACTACATGGGAGTCCAGCGACGTAGCCATTATGCCATCTGCTGATCCCAACAAGAGTTTTTTAAAAAAAATTATAAAGACATACTTTTTTATTATAAAATCACAGGATTATATGTAAACTTAATGTATGAGCTAATCTGGCGATACCCTCCTAGATCCCACTCAGATATACTCCCATCAAATTATATCACACACACGTGAATGCTTTGGTTTAAAAAAGACTAGCCTTCAGTGTCCTCCAGGTGCCAAGTAATACACTGCATTGTTTACTGAGAGTGAGTCTATTTGGGAGTCTCAAATGTTGAAGCCACATTTTATGCCCAAATATTCTAACTCAGTCTTCTGTACAAAGAGTAGCTGGTCTCTGTTTTCTCAGTAAGGGCCTTTCATATACTTGAAGATGATTATTTTTCAATCTTGTCTTCAAATTCACATTGTCATGATAAACTATTTTGTTTTTCTTTTTAAACCATTCCCTGACAGGCTTATTTTTCATCTTTCATCATCTTAATGACTCCTCTCTGAACTTCTTTTGTAGGACATGGGGTGGCGGGAGCTGAGAACCACAGCCCCTGGGTTATTAGGTTCCAGATTTAAAGATCAAGGCCCAGGAAGAGAAGAAAGCTCTAGAAGTCTAGAAATGGCTGAGAGGAAGCGATGAGAGCAGTAGCGTGTCATTGGATACCTCCATTTAAAAATGCCAGCAAGGAATTTAAAGGAAAAAAAAAGAGAGGATTTAGCTCTGTACTGTAGATTTACTAGCCTAATTCTATAACAGTGACATTTATGAGTAGATAAGATCTCAGAGGCAAGGAGTACGGTAAGAAAGAAAGGGGCCAGTCTGCCCTTTAGGGCCATGCTCTGTGCCAAGGGTCACAGAGAGGAAGTACAGCCATTAGGGAGATGGTGACATCTAGGAATCCAGAGAAAACCAGCCACAGAACACACTAAAAGCCCCCAAGGAGAGAGTTCAAAAATTGAGATGTGGAATAGATGAGTGATAGTTTTAACAAAACTGCATGTTACAGAGTAGTAGTATTATTATTTTAAAAAGAGAGAGAGAGAGACAGAGACAGAGACAGTGAGAGGGAACATGAGAAATCACCTCCCAGGGGGAATGGCCACACTGAAATCCCTTCTCCTGCATTGTCCTCCTAGGATCTTATGCATGCACATACACGTGCCCAGCGTGAGTTTCAAGCCACCAGATCCAGGACTCAAACCACGGTCGGCCATGTGGGAGTCCAGCGACATTACCACTATGCCGTCTGCTGGCCCCCAAAATGTCACAGATTATTACTTATGGTGATTGAAGAAAACATCATGAAATTGGCAGGAAGAAATTATTTGTGATCTACAAGAGAGTAATTTCTAGTAGAGTAACGGGGTGAATGTCAGATTTAGTGGGTGATGAAAACAGGTGGGTGGTGGGGAAACAGACAGTGTGCAAAACAACTTTTTTCTTTAAAGTTTCTAGATTAGAATTCCACTCACATCGATTGAAAGCCTATTACATGCCTGAAACAGCTTAGGTGTTTTTTACTGTAATCCTCACAGAGCAAGACTAGTTTAAAAGTAAGGTATGAAACTATTTCTATTATTTAAAGTACTTATATACTGCTTTTTTTTAGGCAAATTTTTACCTATGTCCTCTCTGTCTTTTTTTTTTTTTCTTTTCTTTTTTAAATTTTTTTCTTTTTAAGGTTTTTTTTTTTTTTTTTTTTTCTTTTTTTCCCATAGCGTATATATGCTTACCAGAGAGAGACAAAGAGAGGGAAAGTAAGAAATACCTACCCAGGAGAGATGGCCAAGCCACAATCCCTTCTTCTCCATTCTCCTCTCAGGATTTTGGGCACACATGCACATATGCCCGGTGTGACTTTCAAGTGCTTGTGTCTGGGACTCAAACTGTGGTCAGCCATGTGGAAGTCCAGCACCTTACCCACTACCGAGTCCCAGGGTCTCTCTATGAAAAAGCCCGTGTACTCAGGGTCTTGCTAGAGGCAACTTCAACAGTGTAAGGAAATTCTTACAGAGATACACATTAAGTACTATATGAGAAGAAATTAATTCTCTAGAAAGAAGGGCAGAGGATGAGAGATAGAATAAAGAACAAGCAGAGAGAAGCTACCAGATGTGGAAAAATCCAGTTTTCGATCTCATCCCAGGGCTTTCAGTAACTGAGCAAAAGCAAACTTCAGGAGCTCTCTTTCTCTTAGGAGAATTAGTGCAGGGGATATTCAGTCTTTCAAAAGATCTAGAATCACTGAAATGTAAAATAAAGGGCATCGGGGCCAGCAGGTAGTGTAAAGGTTACATCACTGGAATCCTACACGGTCAAACCACAGTTCAAATTCTGGATCTGGCAGCTTAAAATTCACGCCAGACGCATGTTTATGCATGCCCAAAATCCCTAGGGGAATATGTAGAAGGGATTGTGGTGTGGCCATCTCCCTGGGGGGTGATTTCTCACTTTCTTTTTCTCTGTGTCTCTAGTGAGTACAAGCTCCTCTATATAGAAAAAAAAAAAAAAAAAAAGGACTCTCAATAAAGAAAACAAAACAAAAAGGGTGTTTGTTTAATTGATACGAAACAAGGTGAACATAACTCCTGAGTCCTGAGGCTGTGACACACAAAAGATCCTGACCACTAATGCACACATCCAGAAGATTTTGACTTCAGACTCTCCAGATAGTCCAGAGCCTACCATTTCTGGTGACTCTGAAATAGAAACCGCCGTGAAAATATGTAGAACTGTTATTTTTGGCCAAAGGCCTTTGTAAGAGTTTCAACAAAAGGTTTGTGCAATGTGATCATTCAAATGAATTTTAAAGATTAAGGCAGAACAAGTTAGAGTATTTTAGAATTAATTTCATAATATTACTCATTAGATCAATATATCACAGTGTCACTTTAACTACAGAGTCTAAGAGAGCTTTGGTTCAGATGATATAAGCACCACTAGTAGAAAGGCTCTCAGAATTAGGTACAAGTGTATGTTGACTACCAGCCCCTTTTTTGGGTGGTATTTGTCAGTGGATGTAGGGTACATTTACCTTCAAGGACTTCCTAGCAGGATTTCAGAAGGATGGGTACGACGAGAAACTTTCTAACTGGAAAATAGAAGTTAGATTAGATTGTGATTAACAGCAATTTAATATTAGTGAGAAAGTTCCTAAAGCCAATAGCTAGGCATTTATGCCATATAAAGCTTATTCTATTGCTTGGGGATTATTTCTAGCCATTTTAATAAAAACAAGTAGCTCCCTTCTCAGTGTCAGGAAAATTCATGGCTGAAATTCAAAAAAAAAAAAAAGGCAGATATCTTTTTGTCCATGCCTTAGATTAGTGGAATAAGCACCACTGCAGCTGATGATAAAACAGGATGCAAATAAAGGACCTAAAAGAAACAAAGTAGCTTCAATAGTTTGTACATTGAAACAAAATGAGTGAAGAACTAGCACAGCTCACCCTACAGGGATTTCTCTACTTCACAAATTCTCTGGAAATCAGGAAACCTCGGTTCTGGACATGGCTCTTCAGACAAACTGTGTGACCTTGATTTTATCTGAGCCTCAATTTTTTTTTTCCCTCTGTTAAAAGAAATCTCTCAGGTCTTTTGCATCCTTTAAATAACCATGCAAGAGTTTCTTTCAGGTTCTTTAATGTCTTGGGATAATAGTTTTTGGTGACTACATATTTTAAATCATTTATTTTTTCTTTTCTACTCTGGTTTCCAACTCTCCTGGTCACTTGACTGCCTATCAACTATAAATGTACACATCAAGGGTTCGCTAGGTTATTTTGAAGAACAAATTAAAGGGCGTAGTCAACCACCTCTACATGTCAACTTCCTAATGCAGATATGACTTAGAAACAGTTATTTTCATCTTTATTCGACTGCATCTGTTAGCATCCCATGTGTTCAGTAGCCACCACCATGCACTGGCGTATGTAAGAGGCGAGAGGTTCTCCCCATGAGAACAGCACTGAT
Organism: Tupaia tana; assembly: GCA_026018925.1. Classification (NCBI taxonomy): domain Eukaryota; kingdom Metazoa; phylum Chordata; class Mammalia; order Scandentia; family Tupaiidae; genus Tupaia; species Tupaia tana. The sequence continues at coordinate 157,350,756 of JAKSZU010000002.1, forward strand.
CTTTAGAAGCAAAGAGGGGTAGTCATGAGGGCCCGTGATGCGTTATTGACACGTTTGTTGCTAGATTAAGGGTGGCAGGGATCTATCATGTGTGTTTACTCTTCCTACCTGAGCTTTATATATTTTGCAAGGTGCTTCTCTCTCTCTCTCTCTCTTTTTTTAGATTTATTTGTTTATTTAGAGAGATTTTTGCTATAGGAGCATGCACTCACCAGAGAGACAGAGAGAGAGTGAAAGGGGAAAATTATCCCCTGGGGGTGTGGCCATGCCACAATCCCTTCTCCATTCTTCTCTCAGGATCTTGGGTGAACACATGTGCCTGGCGTGAGTTTTAAGCTACTGGGTCTGGGACTCGAACTTCAGTTAGCTACATGGGAGTCCAGTGATGTAACCATTAGGCCATCTGCTGGTCCTAATTAATTTGTTTTAAAATTTTGCTACGAGGCATGTGTACTTACGAGAGAGGGCGGGAGGGAGAGAGAGAGAGAAAGCCACCAGGTCCAGGACACACACTGTGGTTGGCCATGTGGGAATTCAGTGCCTTAGCCACCACGCCACCTGCCGGCCCCAGGTCTCTCTAAGACTGTCTACTCAACAACTTTAAGTAAGGCCCTGCAGATAGGTAGGGCCTTACCCTAGGTAAGAGTAGTTAGAGCACACTGTCGTTTGCTACCTGTAGAGGTCACAGGGCATCACCAAAAGTGAGCGCCTAGAGAGAAGGAAGAACACACTGCTCAGATCCTTCCTGCAGGGCGGCTGGTGAGTCTGACCCTGTAGAAAGATACGTTCTTTGTGAGGCTTGTCCCTTCCCTCATGCTCTCCCAGAACTCCACATTCATAGAGGTACATCCTGGGACTGTGTCTATTTTTAGAAAGGAAACATCTCTCCTTCTCAATGATCCTGAATATTGATAACAAGACCCATCACACCTCCTTAAGCAAAGAACAATGGTGTGATGGGCCTAAAGACATCTATTAAGGCAAAAGAACCACTATCAACAGAAAATTAGAATCCCTGCAAACCGCAAAGATGAAATCACCTAGTCCCTTCTTGCCAACTTGAAATTTAGTCATAGCAGCCCCCCCCCCCCCCCCCCGCCATTCCCATGGGGAATACGTTCTAAGACACCAAGTGGATGCCTGAAACCACGGAGCATACTGGACCCTGTGTTTACCGCCTCTGTCCCACACATACGTAACTATGATAAAGGCCAGTTTGTACAGTGCGCAGAGTAAGAGGCTAAAGCAGCAACTAATAATAAGTGGGACAATTAAACAGTGTGCTGTAATAAAAGCTGTGGAGGTGGTCTTTCTCTAGCTATCTTACTGTACTGGACTCCCTGATTCTCAGATGGCCACTGACCTTGTGTCACTGAAACTGTGGAAGGTGAAATCACGGATGGGGCTACTCCTGTAATGACACAAGGTCTGAGAAGAAAAAAATGCACTTCTCTTGTGCCTAGAATTAAAATGCTTATAATATTCTCCTTCCCCCTCTTTTAAAAAGAATTATTTTGGGGCCAGCAGGTGGGGTGGTGGTTAAGGGTGTTGGGCTCCCACATGGCCTACCGCGGTTCGAGTCTTGGACCTGGCAGCTTGTTTTCTCATGCCCCCCACCCCCCATCTCTTTCTCTCACTCTGTTCCTCTCTGGTCAAATTAAAATAAATAAATAAATAAAGTTACATTTAAAAAGAATTATTTTATTTAACTTTATTATTATTATTTTGACCAAAGAGAGAGAGAGGAAAAGTGAAAAAGCAACCCGCCAGGTCCAGGACTCGAATCGTGGTCAGCCATGTGGGAGTCCAGTGCCTTAACCAACACGCCACCTTCTGCCTCCCCTTTTCCCCCCTTTTTAATAGCTACATGATCAAGAAGACTCTGGAGAGTAAAATACTAATCTGTATTTAATTTTCTTCCAGCTAGGAACACATAAACCAAGCCCAGGTCTTTCTTACCTATGTACTCACCGCGGGTTCACAGCCTTCTTACTCTCAGGAGGGAGTCATTACAGATCACCTCCTCTACAGAGGCGGCCGCTACGAATGCCTAAAAAGGGACTATCTGAACGTTCTTAAATTGATTCTTGTGCATTTTTCCCTATCCTATTTCAAATCAATTTCCTATTTTCTCACATTCCCCCGGCTGGCAGCTGCTCCTTCTGGGCCTTTATCTGGCCCGAGGAAGACAGGCAGGCAAGCAGTTGCCTGTTGGCTGATGCGGGCCCCGTTCCCAGGCTGGAGACAGAATGTCTAATCTCCATATTACGAGCAGCCTCCGACTGCCCCCGTCTTAAAAAGCATCTGAACACTTGGGTCCACAGGCTGGGCTCTTCTTTCTTCCTTTTTAGTGGGAATTAGAACAGTTTTTCTTGGAATAAAGACTCTTACTGAAAAAGAGAAACCCTAACAATCAACTCATGAGTTAAGCCACTAAAGAAAAAATATGCACCTGTAGTGTAAACACTGAGGCTAGAAGAAGTCATGTAATAAACACTGTATTTGTAGACTGTCTGCAGCAATACAATGGAAGGGAAAGAGCTTTCTGTAGTGGTCTGGCAGGGAGAATTGACTCTCCTGAATAAATCATAATTTCCATAAAACCGTGGAACTGGCAAAGAACACCAGCAAAGACCACTTACTGCATGTCCCCTCGCCCCCCAGTATAGACAGCTACTTAAGTAGAAATGGCATCGACACTCTTGAGGCATTTGCCTCTGCATCAGGCTCTTTTGGGAAGTGTCCAGAATCATACTTTCATAGGCTTCAAAGATGCCGGCAAAAAAATAACTTGTGTCTTAGCAATTCCCATGGAAATGCCCAGCATTCGGCTCTATCCATTGTTCTGTCATCGCTGCTGAAGTCGGGTGCTCAGACCCGGTCACTGCTCTGGCTGTTCTTCCGCTCACTCACAGCAGTCTAGCCCCGCAAAGATCTGCCATCCCCCTAGGCAAGGATTACCGAATCTCTCACGGGAGTTTCTTTCCTTTTTTTTTTTTTTTTTTTTTTTTTTTAGTGAGAGGATACATGTGCTGGCCCAAGAGAGACAGAAAGTGAGAAAGCAACCTCCCATGGGGAACGGCCATGCCGCAAACCCTTTTCCTCCACCTCTACAGGCCTCTCACATGTTTTTCAAGTTGCTAGGTGTGGGACTCGAACCACGCCGTCAGCAATATGAGATCTAGCCACCTTAACCACCACACCACTGGACAGACCACTCTGATTGTATTATAATTTCCAACACTTACTGTGGCTGTTTCATAATTAATTAACTGATTCATTTATTTATTTATTAAGGTGCTTGCTGGGGAGACAGTGAGAGAGTGAGAACCCCCCCCCCCACACACACACACACACACAGAGGGATGGCTATACTGTAATCCTTTCTCCTCCATTCTCTTCTTGGGATTTTGGGCACATAGACACACATGCCTGGTGTGAGTTTTAAGCCACCAGGTCTGGGACTCAAACCACAATTGGCCATGTGTAAGTCCAGCAACTTAACCACTACACCACCTGCCGTCCCCCCATAAATAATTCCCTTTTTTTTCTTTTAGGAGAGATTTTTGCTATATTATGTATGTGCTCACTGGAGAGACAGAGAGACAGAAAGCAAGAAATCACACCCTAGGGGATGGTCACACCACAGTCCTTTCTCCATTCTCCTCTTGGGATTTTGGGCACGTACACACAGGTGCTCAGACTGAGTTTTAAGCCGCTGGGTCCAGGACGCCAACCGCAGTCAACTACTGGGAGCCCAGCAACGTAACTATTACGCCATCTGCTGGTCCCCGTAAATAAGTCGAATGCACCGTATTTTCTGGACAAATACATTACATGCCCGTCTCCACCTAATGCCATCCCTCTCTTGTCCTCAGTACAGGACATAACTTTCTAAGTAGATGACACAGGTAGAAATTCTGCCTTCCATTCAGCTCCGACATTAAATCAGTCACCGCATTCCGTTGCTTCTCTTCCTTAAATAGGTTTTGAATCTCTTGTTTGTCTGTTTTTGTTATAGGATGCATGCACTCACAGGAGGCAGTGAAAGGGAACATGGAAATCACCCCAGGGGTGTATCCATGCCACAGCCCTTTCTCCTCCATTGTTCTCCTGGAATTTGGGGCGTGAACACACATGCATCCAGTATGATTTTCAAGCCACTAGTCCCAGGACCCAAACTGCTGTCGGCCATGCAAGAATCCAGTGCCTTAAAAAACACTCCACCTGCTGGGCTCTAGGTCTTGAGTTTTACTCTCCTTTTCTATTCATAAAACCACTGTACAGGTATGGACCTTGATCACCTTATGCCTGGATCTTTGTAACAGCATTCTAAGTATCCCCTCTATTCCTTTGCTTTGCCTCATCGGTACCACCTTCCCATTTCTATCAAAGTTGTTTATTTTTTTTAAGGTTTTTGCCATAGGATATGTACACTCACCAAAGACAGACAGAAAGAGAGGGAAAGTGAGAAATTTCCCCCAGGGGAGATGGCCACACTGCAATTCCTCCTCCTCCGTTTTCCTCTCAGGATTTTGGGCACACAGGCACCTGTGCCTGGCATGATTTTCAAGCCACCAGGTCCAGGGCTCAAACTGTGGTCAACCATGTGGAAGTTCAGTGCCTTAGCCACATCGCCACCTGCTGGCTCTTAGATGTATGGTTTTTAAGTTAATAACTTTCACACCTCACGTATGCATGCAAAATAAGAATAATACAATACCCAATGTCATTAGATTGTTTTAAAATCGGATTGAATTAAATGAGATAACTTATGAAACATACCTATCAGAGTGCTAAAATACAATAGGACTTCAAAGGCAGGGTTTACATTTTAGTCACGGTTCAGTTCCTCATAGTATTTAGTGTGTGTAGGCACTGAGAAAATGTTGGAGCTTAAACCAAATTCATGGCAAAGTTTGAATTACCATGGTTAATATGACTAAAGTTGTTAGATGATCATTTGATCCCATGGTAATACAGAGTTAGTTCTCAAATTTCAAAACTAATAATTTGAATTTGATTTTAATTGTTCAGGCAAAATAGCTCGACTCCTTGGCACCAAAGAAATGTTCAATTCAATTAATCACTTTAGGCAATGAGTAATTTAAAAATGAATACTGGATCTAAAAAATTTAAAATACAGGTATGAAATAATTAAAAACATGTATTTAACTATTCCTATTTTTATCAAACTCATCTTTATCACATGTGGAAATTGCTTATGCAATTTATATATGTGCATACAAATATATTTCCTAATCAAAAGTAATACTATTAAGCATTGATTTAAAAGTTATAAAAATTGAGTATTTTTTTTAAAGAGATTTTTACTATAGGGTGCATGTGCTCGCCAGAGAGACAGAAGCAAGAAGTCACCCCCTGGGAAGATGGCCACGCCTCAATCCCTTCTTCTTCATTCTTTTCTCAGGATCTTAGGCACACACACACACACAAAGCCCAGAGTGAGTTTTAAGCCACTGGGTCCAGGATTCGAACAGTGGTTGACTACATGGGAGTCCAGCAACATAACCATTAGGCCATCTGCTGGTCCCAAAATTGAGCAATTTTGATGGATACAAATAATTGATTTTTTTGAGAGAGAGAGGAGAGGAAGACAGCACCCCTCAACAGGGTATGGTCTCACACGCAACACAATCCTTGTTTTCATTTCATTCCTCCATCCCATCAGGATTTGGGATGCACATACACCTAGTGTGTTTCAAGCTGCTGGGGCCAGGATTTGAACTGGGGTCAGCTGTGTGGGATGTGGCTCTCTTAACCACTATGCTACCAGGTCAGCCTCAAAGCTGGTTGTTAACATCCAACAATCCCTACCAATGCTTAGCTGCCTTATGACATTATGACATTGGAGAAGGATTTAGGAACACATGATTTCTGCCACAAATTAGTTATGTGAGAATTGACACATATCATCTTTTGTCAGGAAGATTGTTTTGGAGATATCAACAGTCATAAAATCACCAAATACATTTTACCCATGAAAATAAATGAGTTGGTGGGAGTCTTTGGAAAGCAGCTGCTTCAGCATCCATTAAGTCAGCAGACGAAAAGAGAAAATGTGTCCTAGCACGGGGAATACTGAGCCTTGCTCCTGGAATGTCACGTGTATTACTACTTACATATGGATAGCATAGTACTTACCTATTATGCTTACTGGAACAGAGAGGCATGCAAATTGAAATAATTTAAATTCTTTAAAAAAAAAAAGTATCACATGGTATAGTGGTTAGGGCGCTAGATGCCCACATAGCCAACTGTGGTTTGAGTCTCAGGCCTAGAGGCTTACTTTCTCTCTGTCTGTCTCTCTCTGGTGAGCAGGTATGCCCTGTAGCAAACGTAAAAATAATAACAATGATAATAATAATGATAAATTAAATAAATGGTTCTTTGAAGGAAAAACAACTATATCATACTTTTTTAAAAAATAATCTTTTACGGGAACCAGCAGTTAGTGTAATGGCTATGTCGCTGGACTCCCACGTAGTCGACCGCGGTTCGCGTCCCGGACCTGGTGGCTTAAAACTCACGCCGGGCACGTGTACGTGCGTGCCCAAGATCCCGAGAGGAGAATGGAGGAGAAGGGACTGCGGCGTGACCATCCCCTCTGGGGGGTGATTTCTCGCTTTCTGTCTCTATGTCTCTCTCTCTCTGTCTGGCGAGTGCACGCACCCTATAGTGAAAAAAACTTCTCCAAAAAAAAAAAACTAATAATAATCTTTTACTATTCTAATACATGCATTTATGATAAAATACATGGGCCACAGAAATCAAACAAAGCTTTCCAAAGGTCCCCTTTTTTGGGATTCCCCTGCTTGGTTTCATGGCAAGTATTCTAACTTTGGCTGCATTTTTTTGGGGGGGGGAGAGTTGTTTTTTTTTTTTTTTTTTTTGTTCTATAGGACACATGCGCTCACCGGAAAGACAGAGAGAGACAGAGAGACAGAAAGCGAGAAATCACCTCCCGGGGGGGATGGCCACGCCGCAATCCCTTCTCCTCCATTCTCCTCTCAGGATCTTGGGCACGCACGCACATGCTCCCGGTGTGAGTTTAAGCCACCAGGTCTGGGACTCGAACCTCGATCAGATCCGTGGGAGTCCAGCGTCATAGCCATTATGCCAACTGCTGGTCCCTAACTTTGGCTGCATTTGACCAATAGAACCAGAAGCTGACCCAAGGGAAGCCAACGACTGGCACTGGCAGAGCCAGCATCCAGCAGGTGGTCTGCATGATAGCTCCGCTCAACATCGCCTGCTCTACACGGGAGGGTCAGTAGTCAGACGGGTCAAATCTTGTCTTTGGGAAGCTGGGCCTGGAGATCACACGGGAGAACATCAGTCAACAGTGGTGGGATTGGCAAAGAACATGCGACCTGGCCAGGGGCTGTCACCGGGCAGCTAGGGCGTCTAGTGATGCTCACTCTTTCTTGAGATCTGACTGAACAATTACTGGTATGTCTCAATGGACATTCATTTCTTCCAGGCCTATTGAAATGAGCCTGTTTTTCCCTTTCTTCATAATCATTCCTTATCACATAGGTAGCCTAAGTACTTTCCAATCCTTACAATCCAGAAATACCTATTATCATATCCATTTGCTCTCCAAATCCAAGTTGATCTTCTCCAGGACTTTACTTAATTAATATTTACAGAAAAACAAAGTTTACAAAAAACAGTTTCTTTAAAAATGTCTTATATTGGGGCTGGCAGGTGGCGCGGTGGTTAAGGTGCTGGACTCCCACATGGCTAACAATGGTTTGAGTCCCAGACCTGGCAGCTTGCTTTCTCCCTTTCTCTCTCTCTCTTTCTCTCTCTCTGGTCAAATTGGAAAATAATAATATATAAAATTAAATAATTCTTTTAAAACATATGTTGTACTTATAGCAAATAAATAGCATGATTTTTTGGCTAAAATGTTCTAAATAATCATCTGTCAATCACATTTTCCTTTTGTGGGAAGAGATAGGTCAGAAAGTTGGCAAAAAAAAAAAAAATGACAGCAATGGATAGGGTTTTGTTAGGTAGGATAAAGTCGCCTCTCATGTACACAGCTGCAAGTAATGAATGCAACATGTTTGAGGCCTATTCTTGGATCAGTTCCCCTACATTTTCAACTCAACTTTTCTTGGCAAGATTTCTGGGGCCATACTGTATATGTGTCTGAATTCCTTCAGCCAAAACCTCTTAATATGAAAATTCAGCAGTACCGCATTTTGTGTCGATGTCATGACTCAAAATCCAGTCTGTTTTATGTGCCCTGTGACTCAAGACTGACCTCTGTATTACTATAAGCTTATTTTTAGCACAAAGTGGTATTTATCTATGTCATTTTCTATAAAGATGGGCACATATATTATCCTGCGGACTTACAGTTTACAGGGAATACATATGGAAGGAAAGCATTTTTAAGTGAATTAACAGAAAATACATATAACCCAAACCACAGCCTGACTTTTACCTTAATATGCAATAATTCTGTGGTGGAAAAAAGAGCCAAGAAGTTCCATCCTGGGGAATCCAGTTTCCTCTCTTTCCCAAAGGATAAGTTCCACTTCTAATGTGACCATCCCTCTCTCAAGCTAACAAAAGTTCCCTGTTGATTGTATAAGATCTTCCCTCTGTATTAAGAAATCCAGTTGTACTTTTAAAAATAGATGGTCGGAAAGACTACAAATGTGGTCTCAACCAATAATATTTTTGTAGGTCCAAGTGCAAAAGCAAAACTAACAAGAGTAACACAGACCTTGTTTAATGGCTATACGTAAAAAGCTGACTACTTTTCCGAGTTGGAAAAAAAAACAAAACATGATAATGTTTTGAGTTAAAACTTACGAACCAGGCACCAGACTGTAGTACAGTGGTGTGGGGCTGGGGGCGGGGACCCTGGGTTTATGTCGTGGTCCTTCCCTGAACATGTCAGGCACACACGTGCATGTCCACAATGCTGGCTGTCTGAGGCTGGGGGTGGGTTAAGGCATGAGGACCCTGTGGGGCCCTCTGTTTCTCTCTTCCCTCCCTCATGGAAGAAATACTTAAGTAAACTTAAAATATATATATGAATCTGAAAAGCCTTACCGAGTGGTTCTCCAGCAGTCACTCAGCACAAAAACGCTTGGGTAACAAATTCAAACATTAGCACAAAGAGATTTTGAAAATAAGCTAGAAATCATGAACAGATGCCTCAGCATGGTAGTAAATTAGAAATACAAAAATACAAAACTGAGAGGCAAATATTTTGGAAACATGTTGGAAAATTCAGTATTTTTTAACATGGGTATTATTTTTCTTTTTAGAAGACTAGTAATTATCCTACAGATTCAACAATTAATTACATTAAATTAATTAATTTAATTTAATTCAACATTAATTACTTTATATTTATGAATGTATTAATTCTAGATTCAGAATCATGTAGTTTTAAAATACTTGCTAGATCAGATACTGGAACAATAACAGAATTTTATACCGTATTAGTGAAGGAGACTGACCTGAGCCCTAAGAATATTAAGCATTGAAATAAGAGCTAAATATTCTGAAATGCCATTAGTTTAAACACAAGGTATCTTTTTTTTTTTTTAAGAATAATTATTCTATCATTTTTAAAAAAGATTTGCTCAGGGCACATACGCTAACCAGAGAGAGAGAGAGAGAAAGCCACCAGGTCAGGGATATAAACTGCAGTTGGTCACGTGGGAGTCCACACCTTAACCACCTTAAGCCACCTGCTTGCCCCACTGCAAGATATCTTAATGATTAAATTAATTCCTTTAGTTTTTTTTTTTGTTTGTTTGTTTGTTTGTTTGTTTTAGAGGTTTTTGCTATAGGGTCCGTGCGCTTGCCAGGAAGACAGAGAGAGACAGAAAGCGAGAAATCATCCCCACCCCCTGGGGGGATGGCCATGCCGCAATCCCTTCTCCTCCAATCTCCTCCCTGGATCTTGGGTACTCACACGCATGTGCCCAGCGTGAGTTTAAGCCACCGGGTTCGGGACTAGAACCGCGGTTGACTACATGGGAGTCCAGTGACATAGCCATTATGCTAACTGCTGGTCCCTAATTCCCCTTTAGTTTTAACTTATTATTATTTGCATTCATGCATACTACATGTGCCTGGTGTGTTTTTCAAATCACTGGGTCTAAGACTTGAACCAGGGTGTCAGTGATGTGGGATCCAATGCCTTAACCGCCATGCCACCTGCTGGCCTTTTTTGTTTGTTTGTTTGTTTGTTTGTTTTGGCTTTTGGTTTTAACTTCTGATAAAAGTATGGTGCTGGGTCAGCTGGTGGCATGATGCTTAATATGGCTGGATCCCATAAGGCCAAGCATATGGTTCAAGTCCTGGACCCAGAGGCTTTAACAAGCACATGTGTGTGTATGCTCAAACTCTTTTTTTTAAAGAATTATTTTATTCAACTTTATTCATTATTACTATTTTTAAAAATTCAACCAGAGAAAGATAGAGAGAGATGGGGGAAGTCAGAGAGCAAGCCACTAGGTCTGGGACTCAAAGCACAGTCTTGTGGGAGTTCAACGCCCTTAACCACCACGTCATCTGCCAGTCCTATGCCCGAAATCTTGAGAGGAGAGTGGAGGAGAAGGAATTGTAGGCCATACCTCTCTGGGGAGGGGAGGGTGGAGGAATGATTTTCTCCCTTTCCTTCTCTCTTTCTTTCTGTCTCTCTTCAGTAGCACACATGCTCTATAGCAAATTAAAAATGAAACAAAAGTATGTCGCCCAGAGTTGTTTGACACACAGTCAAAATGATTAATAATCATTCATTCGCTCATGGTTTTTTTCCCCATAATAATGCCAAGAGATTTGCATAAATATCAAGGTTGGAATGGTAGTTCTGTCATTATCTTCAGAACCCGTCTTAAGGGTCTTCTGGATGTTTCTCTGATTTTATAATTGGGGTGGGGGTAAGTATACTTGTTTTGCACTTGTTTTTCAGTCCAAGATTCAAAACTAGATAAAATACTGCATTCTCAGTGGGTATGTGGAAGGAGCTGCCCATCCAATCGAGTACTTTCTCAGTGAACCCATTTCTTTGTCACTGTGGAATAGCGAACAATATCCAAGAGAACTTAACTTAGGGTTCACATGTAAACATGGGCCCTGCTTAAAGCCAAGGGAGACATTCACTCCCAAACCCAACTGTATTTGAAACATTTGGGAAACAAATGTATTACAAACAATCGTAGAAGCTCTAATATGTCCAATTTCCACTTTGAGTGCTTTTAATTCAACTTCAGTTGCCGAGCGAGCTGAGTACACCCAGCAAAAGAAGGCAATATATTTTGATAGTAAGAAAGGAAGCCCAAGGTTTCAGAGATTAACCAGGGATCAATCTGATCATGACTAACCATCCTTGTGGGCACTTTGAAACATCTGTGTTTCATCAGCAACTCCAGAAACTTCAGTGCATACCACAATGGAAAAATTTCCTCCAACCCCGCTCCCTTTTTAATGGAATGTTTTACCAAGATTTGTTTTGTATGTTTGACAGAAAATAAATTACTAAGATATAGAAGATTATCTAAAGATTTGTGATCCTTACAGAGAAGGTTAATATGACTGAGACAAGATCAGCAGTTAGGATATGGAAGAAATACAAATGCTTCCAGTAGTTGTCTAAAGCAACCAGAGCAATTTGGATTCTTTGACTTTTTTGGGGGAAATAAAAACAACAAACATTTTCCTTGATTGCTCCAGAGACTATAATTGAGCCCAACATAATCCCCAAATTAGAAAAAATGTTATTTATCTTCTGAATACATTAAATAGCACAACAGCTAGCATGGAGTGAAAAATAATGAGTTAATGAGTCATGTGGTTCTTTCCTTAGACTATATTATTAATATCTTACCTAATGTAGAAATAAACACTCCTCATAAAAACCTGTACAATGTACAGAATCAATGTACAAATACTATATTTCGATGAGACATCTCAGAAATCTGTCTTATCTTTATTATGCCAAGACTATTCAAAGAGCAGTAAGTTTTTACAAAGTATCTCTATACTCACTGAGGGCTTACCTAGTGAGCTTCAACATTAGTTAAGATATCCTAATATCAGGGGCCAGCAGGCGGCCGAGTGGTTAAGGCGCTGGACTCCCACGTGGTCTACCATGGTAAATCCCAGACCCAGCGACTTGAAACTCACACCAGGCGAGTGTGCGTGCATGCCCAAAATCCCAAGAGGGGGATGGAGAAGAAGGCATGACCATCCCCTGGGTAGGGGAGGGGGGTGATTTCTTGCTTTTTGTCTCTCTCTCTTTGTCTCTCTGGAAAGTGTGCATGCCCTATTAAAAAAAATACTCTGTCTCAAAAAAACAAAAAGATGTCCTAATGTCATCCAAAATCTAATTAGCTTACAAAAATGGCACAGAGTTCCCTCTACAGTACTACTCTGTCTCCTTTCCATTTATTTATTTATTTCCAGAGGGCAAGTGCACTCTCCAAAGTGGGGGAGAAAGGGAGGAAGAGAGAGGGAGGGAGAGAAAACCCCAGACTGAGGCGTGGTCATATCCCTACCCCTTACCCTCCACTTCCTTCCCCTGTCAGGGTAAGGGGCAATCATACACGTGTTCAGAGTGGCTCTCAGGCGGCAGTGGCCAGGATTTGGACCACAGCTGGCCAGGTGGGACCCAACTCCCTCCACACAGAGCTGAACCACTGCTCCATGGAGCTGGCCTTCTTTCCCCTTTTTACTTCCATTTAACCTTAATTATTTAAAAACAAAAGTTCTGTGGCTAGGAGGGAAGCGGATGATAATACGCTATTTTGTCTCTAGCTGATGCACTCTCTTCTCTAGAAATTATCTGTAAGAAGAAGTCAATTTATGTTAGGAATAAAGTATGATTTTTTTCATGTCTTATTTTTTAAGGGTGGTAACATGGCAAGTCCTCATATTAGAGAGAGAGAAAGCAAGAAACCACTTCCCAGAGGGGATGGTCATGCCACAATCCCTTTTCCTCTGCTTTCCTCCTGGGATTCTGGGCACACACACACACACACACACACACACACGTACGCAAGTGCCAGGTGTGAGTTTTAAGCTGCCAAGTCCAGGACTAGAACCGCGGTCAACCACGTGGGAGTCCAGTGCCTTAACCACTGTACCACCTGCTGCACCCACCATGAAAGATTTTTAAAGATATGTTAACACTCAGACTTATTAAAAAAATAAAAAAAATCCTGGGCTGGCCTCATGGTGTTGTGGTAAGAGATGTGCATAGGAGGCCGGATCTCACTTGAGAGATCTAACTGCAGTTTGAATCCTGGCTCTGGTAGCTTAAAAAACACACTGAGCCCATGTGCATGCATGTCCAAAACCCTGACAGGAAGGAAAAATGGAGGAAAAAAGATTATGGCATTATCAGTCCCTACTGGGGGGTTCTTTCTTTTTTCCTCTGGCAAGTACATGTGCCCTCTGGCAATATATATATATTTTTAATTCCATTTATATTTTTCCTTTCTCAGTTTTTCAAAAAGAGGTCCTAGTTGAATTGTCACTTTTGTTATGTGTGTATTTAAATTTTAGTTAATTTAAAAATTTTAATTGCAGACAAATGTCACATTGAAACCCAAGGTAATATGGGATAATCTGGTCCAGCCAAATAAGCAGAATTGAATGACTGTTCTTAGCTTGTTTACCTGCAGGGTTTCTTTTCTTTCCATAGGTTTTAACTTTATATTCACACACAAATACAAGTAAAAACTGCTTTTTCAAAAATATATTGTATTTATGGGTTACAGATAAGCCTGTCTTAATTTTTTCTTGAAAGTGATAGAACCATTATATTTCCTTTTATAAAGAATAATTTTTATTGATTATTATCATTTTTTAATTTGCTATAGGACACATATGCTCACCAGAGAGAGAGAGAAAGAGAAAGAGAGAGAAAAAATGAGAGAGCAAACCACCAGGTTCAGGACTTGAACCCCAGTCAGCCATGTGGGAGTCTAGTGCTCCAGCCACCATGCCACTGGCTGACCGAAGATTTCTTTTTTTCTTTAATTACAGTCTGTTAAAATCATGACTAGTTAATGTAAGCCATGTTGAATACTCAATGAACTTAAGTGAAGCTAAGAACCATTTAATTATATTTTCTCATGTCTTCTAAGAAGCCCATTAAAATGTATTAAAAAGCATTTTAAATCTTAAAATATAGTTTATTAAGAACTGCCAAAAAGATTCTCTCAAAATTAAATATGTTACTGTTATAGTTGATAATAACCAGGTGTTTCTGGTTTTAAAAATAAATTGGTCATCTTGACAGTTAAGGTATTAACATACTGAAGCCTTCCATATAATTTAGAACACAGTATTTTTGATAGTGGCATTGTTCACTCACATATTGCTGGTTTCCAGCTTTCAGTTTCCTATTTCACTGGGCTTTTGTTAACTCCATTTTTAAAGAGTGAGCACAGTTTTTCAGGACACCACATCCTTAATATGGGACATTACCAAACAGCCTAAAAGAATAATGCAACCATATTGACCACAGCTGTGAAAACTTTTATACTACGGGTTTCAAATAGTCCGAGGTATTTGGGACTCCATTTCAACGTGTGCAAATATAAGGTAACCTGAAAGAAAGAGTTTTAAAGATGTGAGAGAGTGATCAATATTTTCCTTTCTCTCCTTGGCCCCGCTTTCCTTCCCAAAGTTCAGTCCAGAAAATACTTTATATGACTTGAGTAGAACTCTGAAAATGAACCAATAGTAAAGAAAAATGTTACAGCTAAGAGCCAGCAGGTGGCGCGGTGGTAAAGGGCACAGGACTCCCACATGGCCAACTATGGTTCCAGTCCTGGACCTAATGGCTTGCTTTCTCATTTTCCTCTCTCTCTCTCTCTCTCTCTCTCTCTCTCTTGCACATGGGCGCATGCACACCTGTGCACACACATGCAACTCTCTCACTGTCTCTCTTTGTCCCTCTCCAGTCAAATTAAAGGAAGAAGGAAGAAAGGAAAGAGAGAGAGAGAGAGAGAGAGAGAGAGAGAAAGAGAAAAAGAAAGAAAGAAAGAAAGAAAGAAAGAAAGAAAGAAAGAAAGAAAGAAAGAAAGAAAGAAGAAAGAAAGAAAGAGAAAGAAAGAAAGAAGAAAGAAAGAAAGAAAGAAAGAAAGAAGAAAGAAAGAAAGAAAGAAAGAAAGAAAGAAGGAAGGAAAGAAAGAAAGAAGGAAAGAAGGAAAGAAAGAAAGAAAGAGTATTTAAAAAAAAAAAAAAAAGAAAAGAAAAGAAAAGAAAACTGTTAGGGCTAGTCCCACAGTGCAGTGGTTATGTGCTGTGCATGGGGAGCCGGACCTCACATGGCCGACTACAGTTCAAATTCTGGCTCCAGCAACTTGAAGAATGTCAGGCATTTGTGCGTGGGGTTCTGCTATGGAGAAAGGGAGGAAGAAGGATGGAGGTATACCCACTGGGGTGGCAGGGGGATGCTCTTTCTCTCAATGTCTGTCTCTCTCTTGCTTTGTCTCAAACACATGACCCTCTGGCAATTAGAAAAAAAAAAAGAAAAATTTTAAAACTTCACACACACACACACACACACACACACAAAGAGAATCAAAAAGCAGGTAAGAGAATGACCAGTTTTGAAATGTGGAAAACAAACCAACAAATGATAATTAGCTAGATGGAGTGAAAGAAGTTAAAGCCCAGGGTGTTCAGGGAACAGAGACACCGCTGCTTCCAAGTTAGGTGTGTGGGACACGGATTTTTAAAGTAATTTTACTGATCATGTAGTTTTTTTAAAAAAAATCTATGTGCCTTTGTTTCGTAAATATAACAGAGCTCAGAAATGACTCGAAGTGTTGAGACAGTAGTACTTCCAGGTTGGGAACAAGGACTCTCGATTGAGACAGACCCTGCTACCTACCAGCTCTATGACCACAACGTAAACTTTCTGTGCTTCAATTTCCTCCTATGTAAAACGAGGTCGGCAAAAATAATACTTGCTGTAAGTTTTATTTATGTTTTTAATTTTTTATTTTTTGAGAGGTTTTTGCTATAGGGCGCATGCGCTCGCCAGACAGAGACAGAGAGACAGAAAGCAAGAAATCACCCCCCGGGGGGATGACCATGCCACAATCCCTTTTCCTCCATTCCCCTCTTGGGATCTTGGGTGCGCATGCACACGCGCCCGGCGTGAGTTTTAAGCCACCGGGTCCGGGACACAAACCCTGGTCAACTACATGGGAGTTCAGCGACATAGCCATTGCGCTAACTGCTGTTCCCCTTGCTGTAAGTTTTAAATGGGTTTGTCTATATGAGGTTTACCTACAATGGCCACTGATAGTGATTATTTTTTTTTTATCAGTGCTGTAAGAGTTGTATTTTAGGCTGTACACATTTTTTAAAATTACTTTTCATTTTATTTATTATCGATATTTTTTTTTTGGAGAGGTTTTTGCTATAGGGCATGTGCACTTGCCAGACAGACAGAGAGAGACAGAGAGACAGAAAGTGAGAAATCACCCCCCAGGGGGGATGGCCATGCCACAATCCCTTCTCCTCCATTCTCCTCTCAGGATCTTGGGTTGGGCACGCATGCACACGCACCCGGCGTGAGTTTTAAGCCACTGGGTCCCGGACGCAAACCGTGGTCGACTACATGGTAGTCCAGTGACATAGCCATTACGCTAACTGCTGGTCCCTATTATCAGTATTTTAAAGTTTGACCAGAGAGAGATACAGAGAGGGAAAATGAGAAAGCAAGTCACCAGGTCTGGGATTCAAACCACAGTTGGCCATGTGTGGGAGTCCGGCACTTTAACCACCACACTACCTACCGGCCCCGAGGCTGTACAAATTAAAAGAAAAAATTTTGCCCACATATATTTAGCATGTTCTTTCCCAAAGGTCGATCCCGATATGCTGGGAAATTGAATGACAAGTCGATTCTCATTTCAACTTCTTCCTCCAGAAGGGACTTGTTCCAGGTCCCCACTAAATCCAGAGAGAATCTTTAAATTGGTTTCTTGGGACCTTCCTGCTCAGCGATGCCCTAATTTACACTTCATAATTTGCAGCCTGCACGTGAGGTATTCTTGAACAGTCTGAACTGAAAAAAAAAATTTCTTATCATAATTAATTTTTAAGGCACCAGGGATTTGATTACGAGGTTACTTGAAGCCAACAACAGAAGCAGGAATGTCATTGTGACAACAGGCAAACAAGGCGGGCTTGCCGTCCGTGTCACCACTGCATCCATGCGTTTGGTTTCAAAAGATGCAACTTCATTTCATGATGCCATTTTCAAAGGACTACAGCCCAGCACTTGCTTGGCTTTAGTAGGTTCTAATAGGACAGTTTACACTCTTTTAAAAGGAATAAAAAACTGTAGGGCCTTCCATTGATAACTAAGCACCTTTATTGGATTATAAAAATCGGCATGGCTTCAGAGGTGTTTCCTGACAGAGGAACACATTTGCATTACAAATAGTTTTTACACAGACAAAAAGGAAGACAGAGCTTAGAGAGGAGAGGTCTTTTACCAGAAGCATTTAAGAAGTATCTTAAAACAGTTTCTTTCGCACTGCAGTGGGATTCATTTCTCAGGGCAACTGCCTAGAAGTGGAGTTGCAAAACCGGTGGTTTGATTTGACCTTGAACCAATGGCAATGCAGAAAGACGAGCTTCAGCAGGAACCCAGGAATTCCACAGGGCCGTCATGGCTGCTGAGGTCAGGGGTGCGAGGACACCGGCTAGCTGGTATACAACCAGTTAAGTTGCAAATCAAGAACTGAATTTTCCCTGTTGATTAAAAAGAGCTTTGTTTCTTTTCCTTTCCTTTCCTTTTTTTTTTTTTTCCCACAGCTCATTTTATTTTCTTTTGTTTTCACCCTAATAAGCATAAAAATAGAACTGATCCATATGAATGTGAGAGCAGAACTCTGAGTTCTCTTTGATTCTCTCTCTCACATTTTGCTTTCTTGCTTGCCCTCATTGCACAAAATGGAAAGATAGTTATGGCCAGAGGCTAAACATTTACTAACAGAAGTCTCCTCTTCTGGATTCTTTTGGAAATGCTCAGAGTATACAGCAGCAAATGGGAATTAAGCTGATACAATGCTTATTTATTTTATCTTTCAAAGTCAAACATAAAGCATGAAATGAGGGAGGAAACTTTGATCTAGAGGGAAAAGTATATTGAACCAGGGCTTGAATTTATTTCTCACTTGGCCACTAGCGTAGTTAAGTGCCACTGCATAATCAGTAACCTCTCAGAGACATCACTCACTTTGGATATAATACCTTCTCTTTCTACTTTTTTCCAGGGGGTTGATGGTGAGTAGTAAAGAGTGATGCCCTTAAAGGTAAAGAAGGCCATGGGATTGAGGATGAGGGCGTAGATACAATGGTTCAGAGAAATTGGGATTTTAAACTAGTTTACCAGTGACATTTTTAAGTAAAACTGGTCATGACATTGCCAGTTTTTTAAAAACTGATTCTTTTATTTATTATTATTTTTTAAAAAAAACTTGCTACAAGGCACATATGTTTACCAGAGAGAGACACACATACACAGACACACACACACACACACACACACACACTCACACACATACCATAGTGGGGAGAGGGACTGGGAACACTGAGAAAGCAAGCTGCCAGGTCCAGGACTGGAACCTGGCCATGTGGAAGTGCAGCACCTTAACCACCATGCCACCTGCTGTCCTAACATTGCAAGTGTTAGGGCGCCGGCCGCCTGGCTTGGCGCGCTTTCTGTCCAGAGGATATGTGACCCCCAATCAACCACAAGAGTCGGTTCTTGATGCAAAACGCAAGAGGTTTTATTTTTCCAGCCGGCTGGGGTCCAAGCAAACACCTGACGCAGCAGGCCTGAGCGAGGACCCCGTTTTTAGGGTCATAGGTCTTTTTATAAGCAGGAGAAGGTATGCGGAAGTTTAACGGGTAGTTCATTTCTAGGGGGAAGAGTGGCAGTCTTGTGACACACGTGCATGGGTTGTCTTTCTAGTTCCATGTCCACATTCCTTTTGCTCCATTCCTGGAGGTTTGCATAATTAAGTCTGTTGGGGCAGTTTATCACAGGGGCAGTTTATCACAAGGGCAGTTTATCACAAGGGCGTCCGGCAAAAGCAAAGGTTAAATTTTATCTCTACAGAGCAGAAAGACATAATTTAAAATTATTCTTACACAAGGATTTTACAAATTACTTTCTAAAGGCTCTTCTGCTTTTCATCCAGTGATGACAACTCCCCAGTCTCTAGGGCCAGTAGTTTTCTTTCTAGGACACTCAGCTTTTTCTTTTCATCTGTACTTATACCAGTTCTTGGCCATCAGGACAATGGATAAGCTAAATACGTGGCTTCCAAAACAGTAATGTGCAAGGGGGAGGAGCCTCACAAAGGTCATGGAGAATGTGTATTCTGAAAAAAACTATGCGTGGATTTCGAAATTTTTTGCACTAAAATAAACTCATACATTATTGCCATTTTCTATTACTTTTTACCATCCCCTCCTACAGGACATAAGAAAACTCCCTACCTTTCCACACTGAGATGTGTCTTCAAAGTGGATCAAATTAAAAAAGAATTTCAAACTACTGATCTATTGGTTTGCTATTATGGTTCTAACTCAGCATGTCTTCCTAAAGGCCATTACCCTGACAGACGTGTAGTTTGGTAGATAGTCATTTATCAGTCCTCCTGTTCATGCTAATGGTATATAATCACAGTCAGAGGATCGGGTCCCACAGCAGCCTGTTCATGCTAATGGTATATATATAATCACAGGCAGAGGATCGGGCCCCACAGCAGCCATAACTGAACTAAAGTTTTCCTTTAACTGCTCTGAGCCTAATCTTTTCCAACTGATTTATCTGAAAACATGGCAGCAGGATCTCTGTAGCTATGCTTGACTTTTTAATTTTATAAAGGCTCTGGAAACTTCTAGTCAGAATTCATCATTTCACAAAAGGGTCCCAGAGGTCATGCCTCTCAAATCAGTGGCTATATGTGGCAATAATAAATCTTCCCCAATATAGTACACCACTGTGTGTGTGTGTGTGTGTGTGTGTTTGTGTGTATGAGAGAGAGAGAGAGAGAGAGAGAGAGAGAGAGAGAGAGAGAGAGAGAGAGGGAGGAGGGTGGTGGGGAGATAAGATACGAATGACTGGCGTATTCATGTAGTAATCCCGGTGACAGCACCCAAACCATGCCAACTGCAGACCAGTATTAATTCATTTCATGGCCAGAACCAGGTTAAATTAAATGAAGTTTTCATTGATCTTGTAATTATAGAATATCTGCCTCTCGAAATACAAAACTCGTATTTGTGATCATTAGAAATCCATTCAAAATAGGAGGCTGCATAATAGGGCAGGATTATAACAATACGCGGACTCAAATCCCATTTCTCTCTCTTATTAGAAGGGTACAGCTGGACCGATGAGCACTTTTCTCACATGAAAAGTGGGGATTTCCTTCACAGGTTTTGTGGACAAGTCAAATGAGCTCCTGGGAAGTGGTTCCGATGGTGGTGCCCGCATAGAATGGGACACCCCACGAGGCTGGTGCACATGGGAAGGCTCCCGACTCATGTCCAGAGTCCTCCGAGTATGCTGGGCATGTGTGGCTCCTAGGTTGAGACTGGCTGAAGCTGGGGGATGAATCATGGTGTCAAGATCCCATTATGGGGGCTCCCTCCTTTTGCTATAGGGGATGTGCACTCACTGGAGAGAGAGACATAGAGAAACAGAAGGCAAGACATCACCCCCCAGGGAGATGGCCATGCCATAATCCCTTCTCCTCCATTCTCCTCTTGGGATTTTTTGGCACGCACGCACGCACACATACACACACATACGCCTGGAGTGAGTTTTAAGTCAATGGTCCAGGACTTGAACCGCAGTTGACTACATTGGAGTCCAGTGATGTAACCATTACAACATCTGCTGATCCCTAAAAAAACAATCTGAGTAACACATATTTACACAGACTCAGCACTAGTGATCAGGAAGTATTTACATGCCGTGATGATTACACTAAGAAAAATCTTAATAGATAGAAAGTCTTTGTAATTTATAATCATCAGCATTGATTTGAAGACTAATTTTCCAAAATCATTACGTTTTGTTCATACCGTCTTGTGATTCCCACGTACAACTCTAAGGACAGGATGTGAAGGAGATGTGAGGGCTGGAGAGGTGAAGCATTGCCCTTGGCCTGACACGGCACATCACGCTCTTAGGAACTGTGTCCAAATTGTGTTCTTCTAATTCTTCTGCTCTCATTTTGTTTTCCCTGTGGGCACCCACACCGGCACTAGGAGGTTGAATCCTATCACTACCCCCAATAATCACTCATATTTGATAACTCTCATGTCTGTGACCTTCTAACAAATTCCAGAAACATTTTTTTCAAGTAAGCAGATTACAAATTCTGTGGTTTAATGAAGGATGCTTACAAAAGAATCACCTATCTTAGGCTGTTTTTAATCTCCCCTGTCTTGTTATCCCTACCTTTTAAAAAAAATAATAAAAGTGAAACAGGGGTCAGCAAGTGGCATGGTGGTTAGGTGCTAGACTGCCACATGGCCAACCACAGTTTGAGTTCTGGAACAGGCAGCTTGCTTTTTTGCTTTCTCTCTTTCTTCTCTTTGGTGAGTGTATGTACCATATAGCAAATTAAGAAATACTGCTACTACTAAGTAGAAATTAAATAAATAATTCTTTAAGGAAAAAAAAAAGTGAAACTGCACCTAAAAGAACTGCTTAGCTTTCTCTAACAGTTTCAGTAAAAACAATCCCAACATATTATAATATATTTAGGTTGAAATATTTCCCTACCTTTTTGGCCTGCTTTTTGTTCACCAATATTTTCAAAAACATCTGCTCCCAAGGCAAATCTTACAGTATGCTTTCATTTTAATGATAGCATCTGCACAGATAAATGTTTTGGAAATAATACCATGATTCATTTTTGTTATAATATAGGGCTAAAGTCCCCCCCCCCCAAATTAGGAATATTTAAAAAACCATGTACAGGGGCTGGCAGGTGATATGGTGGTAAAGGGCACTGGACTCTCACATGGCTGAACACAGTTTGAGTCCTGGACCTGGTGGCTTGCTTTCTCACTTGCTCGCTTTCTCTCTCTCTCTTTCTCTCTCCCTCTTTGGACAAATAAAAATAAATAAATACAGTTAAATTTAAAAAAAAAATTCTTTAAAAAATATACATAGAAATCTTGGGGGCATAGCTTCAACTTTTGAAATGTAAACTTCATTTTGGAGAGATGTACACATATTGAGTATTCAGATAACATAAAAAATGGCCTCAATCATCTACAGTTCCAAAGAGCTATTTAAAACATAAAGAAAACATCAAAATGATTGAGTCTTCTTGGTTTTTCCTTTTCCTTTGTCCTAGAGCATGGATTTTAACTCTTTTCTACTGTGTGAAAATATAACTGTCATTTAGGGAAAAAAGAATTATCTTATTTTGACTTAGTATCTACTTCTGACTTCGCTTTTTGACCCTTGAGGATGTCAATTTGAAATTTTTACTTCCCTCGAAGTGATTTTTAGACCTTTGTTGGATAATAGGTCTTTTCTGGCATTGATTATTTTTAGTTCTAGCAGGCTACATTTTATGAATACTTTTTCTGTCATTGTCCTACACATTGATGTAAATAACTACAAAAAAAGAATCCAAGAAAAAAATTACAGAATTATGTAGTCTAAAGATATACCATTCACAATAGCAGAAGGGGTTAGATAATTTCTTGCCACAATAGTGATAATAACTTTTGTATGTGGAATACTAAAATGTTACATATTATAAATCCCAAGGAAACAAAATCAGAGAAGTATTCACTATTATTATTTTCTATGCTGTAGTGTACTATATTGGAAATGGAGGGTCACTACTTAGAGTTAAGAATTTTTGTCATATCAATAATATGCTATGTAAAAAGATATTGATCAAAATACAATACTGATGTAGACAGTAATGCACATAATGTGTTTCCATAAGATTTTTTTTAAGTTAAATCACTGTGAGATGATTTTTTTTATTTTTTAGAGAACCCTATTGCAGGCTTTGGTGTATCTTGATGAATGAAATCTTTCCACGTTATTAATATGGAAGAGCACCTATTACAGCATACTTTACATAACTGTACAGATAGGTTTATTATTCTGCAGCAAATTCAACCTAGAGGTAATTTTTTGTTACAGTTACTTTGGAAAATCGGTTATGACTTTTAGAGTAGTACTGACTTGGACACATGCATGTATTCAAGGACCTGATTTAAATCAGGAGTTATTAACCTCAACTGAACTCAGGAGTAAAATCTCATAAATACCTTGAAGAAATGAAGTGAATCAAAAGAAATGCTAAACTGAAATAAAAACAATCATGAGACAGCCAGATCATGAAAAATTGCTTGACTGGAAGAACTTTTAAAGGTTAGAGCTCTATTAGAGGCTTAAAAAAAAAAGGAAAGAAAAGAAAGCAATATGAGAGAAAAAACACAGGAAGAAAAGATTAATACACTGCCTACTTTTTGTTTTATTGTATTCTCTTTTTTCTAAGAGGTTACCAGTTTTGCAGCTGGTCAGAAATATCACATTCCTTGATGTCTCATAAGGTTTTGTGTGACTAAGCTTACGCATTCTTGAACTTGAATAACATATTAAGCAGCTGTTGAAAATGAAAGCACATTATGAATTTCTGAACAGAAACACCAATGCGAGAAAAGCCACTTCTTTGCGGGTGCGAATGAAGAATACTCATGTACTATATTATTCAATTTGCACAAATATTATAGCGACTCACCATAGGGATTCTAAAAAAGGTTCCAGGTGCGTCTAGCTGAGACAATTTCTTGGTACCTTTACAAGTATGGTTGAAAGTTTTACTTTACATTAATTTAACATATGGTATGTTGGAGAGGTATGGGGACTGGATTTATTATAAGGTGTCTTAGGATGAAATGCATGCCAAACAGCACCATTTAAATGACAACAAGTACCTTACATAACTGCACTACATAAGGTCAAAGCAAAACGATAAAAACAAAAGCCTATCCGATCAAGACTGAAAAGCTGTATCTAAACCTTATATGTCAATTTTCACTCTAAAATAAAAGTTTCAATGAGCCATAGTTTCTTTAATCTAGATGTACTTCCAGTTCTTCTGTTTCTTGACATATTGGCAATTTAGTACACTTAAAATACTCGCCCATGATTGTTTGCCCACTGTCATATATGAAAACATCAGTAAATGATCCCTCTATGCTAATGATCCTTACTTTACATTAGTTTCAAAATTTTATATGCAATTATTCCCCATCCTTATCTGTTTCTCCTATCATGCCAAATGAATAAATGAATACGTGAAAGCTGATTTCTAGTAAAAAGAAATGTTCAAACCTGGCTGCCAGTCAAAGTGTTCACATATAACATAATAGATGTATATTAGTTCTTTCCAATTTCAGAGCAAAAAAAAAATTTCAGAGTACTAATTTTGGTCATAACATTATGTATTTCTTAAAGACATGAAAATCAAACTGACTGATGCCCTCCTGCCAAAAAATCTATAGCACATTTCCGACATTTGAAATGCTACATTCACTTTTGGAATCCAAGACAACAGTGCCAGAATGATGAGACAACCGAGTATTCAAATGTGCCATGAGGCTTGAAAATCGCTGTGGTCAGAAAGCACAGTTACAGGAGCAAGGAAAAGCTGACCTTTCTTCTACTTCCTGTCAAAGGATCATCTAAAATCCATAGACTTAGGGAAAAAAATAGACTGAGCAGGCATTAAAATATTGTGAAATGGTATCCTTATTAATAGTGTGTCATCAATTAACGTTCAAGACAGGAAATTTACCCAGTAGGGTATAGACAATGACAAAGACGGAAATCTAGCAAAGTGGCACAAATAAAATCTGCTGAAAATGGTTTTATTCTTTCAGTTATAGTAATAGAAGAATTATAATTGAATCTAAAGCTTACATCTATTTTTGTACCTTCTTTTCCTTCTGTGTGAATTTGCTTTCTACTGTTATCTTTGTGTGTATGTGTGTGTGTGTGTTTGTGCATGAGTACATATGTGTGTGATTTCTGAATAATTATTTTATATGCTATGAAAATAGCAAAGCTTTTATATAGTCCCACAATAGATCTCAGAGATATTTGATGAGGATTTATTTCATTCATTTCTTCAGGTTGGTTCAATATCACACATGATTTAAGCAAACTATATTTCCATGCAAGTTCAGAAACAGAATTCCTATTTTAAAGATTTACTTCAAACCATTGCTTCAAACCCAAACTGCTATAGTAGTTTTTGGAGATGTAACTGCATGATTTTAAAAATAAAGCTCATTTTACTTCTCTCATTCGCACATATCATAAAACTAGATTATAAAAAACTAATTTTTCTGTAAAGCATAGTGTGTGTGTGTATGTATATATATTATATATATATATATATATATATATATATATATATATATTTATATGTGTGTGTGTGTATTTTTTCCCCCAGGTTCTTGCCATAGGGCATGTGTGCTCATTGGAGAGAGACAAACAGAAAGAGAAGTTATGTAAGAAATCACACCCCAGAAGGGATGGCCATGCTGCAATACCTTCCCCTCCATTCTCCTCCTGGGATTTTTGGGAACACATGCCCATGTACCTGGAGTGATTTTCAAGCCACTGGGTCCAGGACTCAAACTTCAGTCAGTGCCTTAACTACTACACCACCTGCTAGATCTCAAGCACAGTATATTTTCTAAACTAGTTACAAAAGGAGAGATCTTAATTAACTTCAGATATTTCAGGTGTTTTGCAAAATTAAATAATGTACATCATTAGGAATAACTTTGACAGAATCACAGACAATAGAGAGCATATATTACTAGCAAAATGAATCCTGGTTTGGTCTGGTATGTCAAAAAAACTCCAGTCTCCACAATTAGGCAGAACATTTGAGTAGGAGTTTCCTACCAACCATAGCAAAAATGAAAATGAGATGCAATATAGTTTCTACTTTCCAAAGGAAGAAGTCAAATTTATTAGGTCAGTGGAAAAGTCATAATGTGCTTTTCTATGCAAAATATGCGTCATGATTTTTCTGATGATCCAGTATTTGCAATGATTAATTTTTCCAGGAAGGGATATATCTTATGAGCTCTGTGTGTATATAATAATGACATTGAACCAACCCAAATGCCCACAAATAGATGAATGGATTGGAAACTGTGGCACATATACTCTATGGAATACTACTCAGCCATAAAAAAAAGAAGACCCTGGCTTTTGACAGAGAGTGGATGAATATGGAAGACTTACTGCTGTTTGAAGCAAGCCAGGTGATGAACGAAAGACATTGTATGTCTCCACTTAATATAAACCAAGTGTCTGCACTCTATGGCTGAAACTGGATGACTAAAGATTATAGAAACTAAGTAAATGGTTGTGAATACCAGACACGGTGTGGGAAGAGGGCGGGTGAAGGAGTCGAGTCTGAGGAAGGACATTAAGGAGAAAAATAGAGAGGCAAGGCATTTATGGGAAAAAGAAATGTTATCTATTGAAGATAACTTTCTAGTATGGTGATCTGGACTGGTGAGAAATATACACATGTTAGAATAATCACTTCATAAGCTAAGTAACATGATTGAATGTATAAAAGAAATATAAATAAAAAGAAATAAAAATTTAAAAAAATGAATCAAATCATCAACTATGATCTTATAACTTGTAGGATTCTCACTATGCTAATACGGCATATTCCAACATTAGCACACTTCTGTGCTAATGGAATAAATTATATTCTCATTGACATTAATATCTTTTTGATTGAAGAGATTTATTACAATCAGTACTGTAATCCCCCAAAAGTTGAAAGTTCCTCTTGAATATGAACTCTTGGATCTGCAGCCCTTGCAGTGCTTATTAAGTGAAATTATTTACCCACTTCCGTTAGGAGCTTGAACTAAATACCTTGAATGGCAGTTTAGCTGGGAATAGAAATCTAAGTTGGCACCTATTCTCTCTGTTCAAAAGTATCTTGACACAATTTTGTTTTCCTTTCATGCTCATGAGAATACATCTGCTTGAGAATTGCTCCCTTATAAATAATCTGTTTTTCCCTTCATGTTGCTTTAATATTTTTTTCTGTACCCTGAATATTATATATATATATATATATATATGCATATATATATATATATATACACACGTATATATATATATATATATATATATATATATATATATATATTTTTTTTTTTTCCTTTAAGAAAAATTTTTGCTATAGGGTGCGTGCACTCACCAGATAGAAAATAAGAAATCATCTCCTGGGAGGATGACCATGCCACAGTCCCTTCTCCTCTATTTTCCTCTCAGGATTTTAGGCACACACGCACATGTGTCCAGTGTGTTTTAAGCCTCCAGACCTGGAAACTGAACTGTAATTGACTACGTGGGAGTCCAGTGACACAACCATTATGCCATCTGATGGTCCCTTCTACATTTTCCTATAAAGGTTTTTCATTTTGTTTTGTTTTTCCTGTTCTTCCTTCAATTCTTGGAAATTCATAATGAATGATTTTTTTTTGAATACTGCATCTCCTCTATTTCATTCATTCTCTTTCTGGTATTTATATTGTATTTTGTAGCCTATCATTTTATCCTCTTTTATTTGCTCCCATTTTTTCCCCCGATCTCTATTTTTCTATGCCCTATTCTGGCTGAATTCCTTCATACTGCCTTGGAGGCCACTACTTTTTTCCAGTTATGGTGAATACAGATTTTATTTTATCTAAGAATTTTATAATTTTAAGGACCATACTTTTCAGAAGTTTTAATGGTACTTTTTTTCATATACTTTGTTCTTCCTCTATTTATGTCTATTTTGCTTTCATAATTTCTTATTCTTTCATGAATATTATTCCTTCTCTTATCATTTTCAGGCTACTAAATATACTTACTTAAAACTAGTTATTTTGGGGGCCAGCCCATGGCATGCATGGTGATTAAGGTGGCTGGATTCCACATGGCTGTATGGTTCAAGTCCTGGATCCAGCAGGTTGAAAAAAATATTGGATCTGTGTGTGTGAGTGCCCAATATCATGAAAGGAGGGAGAAAAGGAGAAGAAGGGATTACATGATCACTCCCCATGGGGGATGCTTTCTCTTGCTTCCCTTCTCTGTCTCCCTGGAAAAAACATGTGCCCTCTAGCAAATTACAGAAAAACAAAAAATACAAAAAAACCCCAACAAACAAAAAAAGATTATTTTCATTTGATATGAAGTAAACTCATTACCCAAACATCAAAACTCATTGGCTCTCTTACCATAATTTTGTTAAAATATTGTGTAATTTATATTTGCATACTCATTTTGAATAGTATTTTAGATATTGCCTGTCTCTGTTTCTCTTTCTTCATTCATCTTTCCCTGTTTGGTGGTATTATGGTTGCTTTCATCCAGACCCCTGCACCTCACTCTGGAGCCAGATCTGGTATTGCTACCTTGGAGCCCCCATTCTATCATGAAATTGGAGCTATTACCGATCCATTCTCCAAGCCAGGGCGTATCTGGGCTCAGGTCTTGTCAGGGAAGCTATACCTGTTCCATCAAGCCACCTCCAGATACTCAGCTATATACACAACAATTTATAAGCTTCCCCCCCCCCCCCAGCTTTTGACCTCCATCCCAGCTCCTTATTTCAGACACAGGGGCTGGCCCATGTCCAGGCCTTGGATGGGAACTCAGCCTTAGTTATTCTGTAGGCATCAAACTCTGCCTGTTTCTGTGCCCTACCCAGAGTACAACACGCCCTCAGTTCAGCTTCATTTGCTGGTAGATTTCTGTCATCTATCTATATATCTATCATCTTTTTATTTTAAAAATTTGGCCAGTGACAGACAGGGAGGGGAGAGGGGAAAAGAAACCCCACTGGGAAATGGTCATGTTGCAATCCCTTCTTCTTCATTTCTCTATCCTGTTGGGATTTAGAGCACAGACACACACACATGTGCCTGGTGTGTTTTTCAAGCTTCTGGTTCTAGGACTCGAACCATGGGGTTGGTCATGTGGGATCCAGCTGCCTTAACCACCAGGCCACATAGCTGCCTCTTTACTTTGCTTTTCATTACAGATATATCTTTTTACATCTTTCCTTTTATATGTTTTATTTATTTCTATTTTTTTGAGAGATTTTTGCTATAGGGTGTGTGCACTTGCCCAAGAGACAGAGAGAGACAGAAAGACAGAGATCATGCACTTGCCCAAGACAGAGAGACAGAAAGCAAGAAATCACGCCCTGGGGGGGAATGGCCACACCCCAATCCCTTCTCCTCTGGACATTTCTGGGCATGCATGCCTGGTTTGAGTTTTAAACTGCTGGGTCTGGGACTCAAACCACAGTCTACAACATGGGAGACAAGCAGCCTAATCATTATGACATCTGCTGATCCTTCTATTTGATTTTTTTTTTTTTTTTCTGGAGAGGTTTTTTTTTTTTTTGCTATAGGGCACATGTGCTCCCCAGAAAGACAGAGACAGAGAGACAGAAAGCGAGAAATCACCCCCCAGGGGGGATGGCCATGCCGCAATCCCTTCTCCATTCTCCTCAGGATCTTGGGCACGCATGCACACGCGCCCGGCATGAGTTTAAGTCACCGGGTCCGGGACTCAAACCCTGGTCGACCACATGGGAGTTCAGCGACATACCCATTATGCTAACTGCTGGTCCCTCTATTTGATATTTTTAACCAAGGAGGCAGTAAAGGGTACACAGATGTGGAAATACGTTGCTGAAAGTATGAACTCCTAATGCCATCACCATAGGAAGTTGTCGTCTTTGTAACTCCAGTGTCACCTACTGACACGATGCACACACTAGGGCGAAATTCTTCCGGAGTCTGAATTTAGGAGAGAATGGCACAGTTCCTCCCTTCCTCTGTTAGCTAAGCCAAGGCTTCCAGCGCACTTGCCTTAGGATCATCCAGAACAAAATGGACCACCTGCACCCCCTCTTCTCATCCACAAATGAAAACTGGAGGGTGGGAGCCCAGGAGTTTGCAGTTTTCACTGCACTTCAGCTGGTTCTGAGAGTCGCTGCAGACCCAAGCAACTTCCTAATCATAAAATCCTGTTTCTAAGAATCTCTCAGGTGCTCATTCATTTGATCCCAGGAGGGATGCTAAGAGCATTTACCACAACAATCAGCTAGATTTTTGACTCTGTTCAGAGAAGTAAATACTATTCTTCAAAAACTTCCACAAAGTACCCTAAAAACGAGTACGCTAAACTGGTTATCTTGTTAGTTACTATTGAGAAATTACTCATGAATCACCATGGTGTGACCTGGTGACTAACGAGCCATCACCAGACTTGGGTGTGAAGGAAGCTATGAAGGACGGGCTTTAGATAAAGGCCCTTGACCCCTGGAGCAGGGCTTAGGGATAAGTGCGAGTATCACACCCACAGGGCCGGCCGGTGGTGACACGGCAGACTTCTGTTCTGTTGGAACTCTTTCTTCCCCCCCTGCCCTGAGCACACCGAAGCAATGACGGGTGGAAATAAAAGTCAAATAATAAGATATGATGACAAATGGTTGTCTCATGCACATTAATGTACAAGTGGAATGCATTTTATTGGGGGAAAATAAGAAAACATATTTTAAAAGTACCTCAGTTCAAATAGTGAATAAAAAAATTTTTTTTTCGTACCTCTCACTAGTAATCGATATGGTACATCCAAGATAAAGGTGACGCTTATACCCAAATATTTCCATAATCTGGGAAAACCTCTATTAATTTTTTTTTTGGAGAGTTTTTTTTTTTTTTTTTTTTTTTTTCTTTGCTATAGGACATGCGTTCTCTCCGGGAGAGAGACGGAGAGAAAGAGAGTGAGAAATCACCCCTGTTCCCCCCAGGGGGTTGGCCATGCTGCAATTCCTTCTCCTCCATTCTCCTCTGGGGTTTTGGGCATGCACGCACATGCACTCGGTGTGAGTTTCAAGCCTCTGGGTCCAGGACTTGAACCACATCAGCCATGTGGGAGTCCAGTGCCTTAACCATTATGCCACCTATTGGCCCCAAACTTTTGTGTTTTTGCTTTCTGCTGTACTTTCATTTGTGGTCCTCTTATTTTTTAATTTTTTTTTTCATTGCTGGAGGGCATGCACTCACCAGTGAGGGACAAAAAGAAGAGGGTGAGGTGTAGGAACCACCCCTCCCCGGCGGGGCATGGTTACGCAGTAATCACCTCTCCGCCATTTCGCCATCCCATTGAGACTCTGGCCAAGGATGCACACACACATGCAGCATGTTCTCAAACTGCTGGAGCCAGGATTAGAACCAAGTTCAGCCACGTGGGGTTTGGCTCCTTTATCCAGTAGGCTTTGGGGCCGGCCCTATAGTCTTTGTTTTTAAGACATTTTTCATCCTTGCCCTTGCTCAGCTGCTAGTCCCTCTCCTCTTCTGAATTTTCATGTGGCACTGGCACTCACACAGCTTCTATGTAGAAAGCGAGTCCCATCAATTACAGCAACGTGTGGTACCTGGAGAGTCACAAAATTATTTTACATGAGGAAAATGCCTTTTATAAAAACGTCTGGGTGGCAGCATGCCAGCTGGGAGCTACTGATTCATAGGGCCCAGCAAAGAGAAGTCCTCCTGGCCTCTGAGGACAGGAGGAAGCAGGCAGGAAGCCTCATTTCTGTCCAGGTTCTCTGCTGCCTTGCTTCCCAGCAGCCTGGTGTCCAGTGTGTATACACTCAAGGTCACACACCTCACTAGGAAAAGTCTTTCTGCGGGGCCACTCCATGGCATGAGTGAAGGTGGGTGGATGCCACACAGCCCACTTTGCGGTTTGAGTCCTGGACCCAGTGGCTTGTGAGACACGCCAGGCAAGTGTACATGCATGCCCAAATCCCAAGAGAAGACTGGACAAGAACATCACGGTGGCAATACTCCCTGTCGGGTGATATTTCTCTTTCTCTCCCTCTCTCCCTCTCTCACCAGTGAGTGCGCATGCCCTCTAGCAAAAACTAAATTAAAAAAAGTCTGTGTGACCTCATTTCAGAACAAAAAAATGAGCGTGTCACCTGGATAGTTACTATTACAATATACATCCAACCATGGGTAGTACTGTCATCTTCATTATTGACATTCTTGCAGCATCCAATGTTTTTTGCAATCCAATTCTTTGTAGTAAACACTGCAGGGATTTAAAATAAAAGGACATAGTCCTTGTACACTTGAAATGCTAAAGAACAGGGCAGGCAGGTGGCGTGGAGGATAAGGTGCTAGATCCCACATGGCTGACTCCACGGTTTGAGTCCCAGACTTCATGGATTGAAAATCGCATCGGGCACATGTGCATGTGTGCCCATAACACCAAGAGGAGACTGAAGGAAAAGGGACTGTGGCATGGCCAACCCCCAAGGGGTGATTGTCACTTTTCTCTCTCTCTCTATGGCAAATGTATGAGCCCTATAACAAAAACTAAAAATGAAGCAAAACAAAAAGATGAAGAACAATATGGTAAGCATAAAGATGTTTTGGAGGACATGTCAGTAACAACAACAACAAAAAGGTTCTTTCTCCACAGAACATGATATTGTCGTGATGAACGGGTGCTGGAGGTCACGTAGTAGATCTCTGGGCTTGCATCCTGGGTCCCTCTGAACACCCTGGGCATGCCCATGGGCCGCCCATGATCCCTGTGCCTGCACGGCTTGGGGAAGGATCACATGATGAACCCATGAAGGAGGTACTTCTCTCTTACTCTCTAAGAAAATATACTGAATTTTTTTTTTAATCTTAAATATATAAAACAAAAAAGTCCTCCTCTTGTCAATATGTATCTGACAAATAACCCTTGTCAGTGGACGGCTGGAGCAGAAAGTCCTTACCATCCAATTCTGAAAAGCTGGAAGTGAGTAATGAGCACCCACACCAATGCACGCACCTGAAGGGGTGGAGTAACCTGGCCGTGCAATATCTTGCCCAATCCTGGATCTGCGCCCAACAGGGAAAAAGAGGCAGCCAAAGCTCCTGGGGCGATTACAGCTAAAAGGAGACCAGGAGGCCTCTGTTTTGGCTGCTGGGATGAAAAGAAATATGCTCCCTGTAACTCCAAACTGGAATAGGAACTGCATTTGCTCACTGAAATTGGGTTATAGCACAAGTATTGCATTTTTAATTTTTTTTAGGCCCTTGTATGTTTCCTGAGAGATGATCCCAGAGGAATGCCAGGAGCCCCATCGAATTAAAAAACCAGCTTCCTGGCTGAGAGGCAAGACTGAAAATGGCTGGGGGTGGGGGTGGGGTGGGGAATTTTGCACGGCCCTTACCTGGACACAAAGGGTGTGTAGTGAAGCTGCTGCAAGGTTGCTAGGAGCCTCATCTATTTGCTGGGTTCCTTCTTTTTCCTTCCCCTTCCATGGCGTGTTTACCTCATTTGTCAGAGTGCCACGGCATGGGTGAAACAATTCTCCGTTGTTTGATACTTCTGCTTGCCTTGCTTATCTGAGCCCTTGACTGGCCTTGGTTATCTGGAACTGGCCTCTTTGCTGCGTTGCTACGTCTGTACAACCAAGCCTGAGATTTCGCTTTTTGGAAAACGCCCATAATGCTAACTTAACAGGAAAAGGCTGCGAAACTATACCCAAGCCATTTAGTGTCATTTCTTTTATTTTATTTTATTTTTAGTTTTGCCGTAGGACATGTGCACTCACCAAAAGGAGAAGAGAGAGAAAAAGTGAGAAATCAGCCCCCAGGGGGAAAGGCCATGCCAGAGCCCTTTTTCTCCACTCTCCTCTCAGGATATTACTGACACACATGCACCTGGCATGATTTTCAAGCTGCCGGGTCTGGGACTTGAACTGTATAATTGGCTATGTGGGATCCAGCACCTTAACCTCCACACTACCTGCTGACCCAATGGCATACTTTTGTTTTGTTTTGTGTTTTGAGTCTAGCATCATGTAACACTGGCCAGGAGACCTGGGTCCTTCAGAAAGAATGCTTCTTGAATAAACAGTTGATGAATTCTATTTCATCAACACTGAACCCACTGAACTTTATTAGGAAAATAATAAAGGAACTTATTTTAATTTTTTTCTCTCTTTGGAGAGATTTTTGCTATAGGGTGCATGCACTCACTAGAGAGACAGAAAGCAAGAAATCACTCCCTGGGGGGATGGCCATACTGCAATCCCTTCTCCATTCTCCTCTCAAGGTCTTGGGCATGCATGCATATGTACCTGGCATGAGTTTTAAGCGGCTGGGTCCGGGATGGAAATGCAGTCAACTATGTGGGAGTCTAGTAACATAACCCTTATGTTACCTGCTGGTCCCATTTATTTTAATTTCTTTAACTGGGCAAGTTAAATTTGATTTTTCAAAAAGAACCAAAATGTTAGGTGGTTCTATGGCCTGGTAGTTGGGACAGCTGGATTCCACAGGGCTGACTGTGCAGTTCTGGGTCCCAAAACCAGTGGCTTGAGAAACACAATGGATGCTTGTGCATGTGTGCTCAAAATCCCCAGAGGAGGGAGTGATGGAGGAAAAGACATTGTGGTGTGGCCATTCTGTGTGGGAGGTGCTTTCTTCTCTTTTTCTCTGGTGAGTACACAAAATAACCCTCTAACAAAAAAGTAGAAAAAGAAAAGAAAGCAGCAGCCCAAGTGTTATGTGATGTTAATCAACCACAGCTTACGTAGCCTCATCTCTAATTCCATTGCCATCCTACCTTTACCATGTTTCCGTATCAAGAATTTGTTCATTTTCTCTTCTTCAAGGATGGGGTCCTTTTAGTCCACGAAAGATAAATGTTTGCAGGTGATCCTAAAATTTGCTCTAAGGGAATACAACCTTCCCAGTCAATAAGCTTTCAAAGCCTTTCCCCAAACTACCCAGAATATGGTATCTACAATGTATTGGTACTTATGTTCTGCTGTTACAGAAGTGTCTACCAGGAATTTGCATGAAAGGGCCCCTGAGAGAAAGGTTGATAAATTGGTGTCCTTTTTTTGGGTGGAATTTGGAAGAAACAGTTTAAATATAACTAAGTTAATACTTATCTCTATTCTTACAATGATTTACTAACAACAGGATCTGAAAAGGAAAACTCTCTGGTCAGTATCATACCTCCTAGTACATACTTGGGTGTTAGGTTACAGCCCTGTTTGTGTTTTTGTCCTGGTGAGTGTCATACTGCTTCTAGATGGCTGGTGGTAAGATAGAGTCAGGATTAAAGCTTAGGTAGTAGCTGAAGAAAGAACTGGCAGGTACATGTGAACTAAATAGCTGAGATTTACAAAAAACATGCAGGAGATTACTATAAACACTTGAGAAAATTGGAGGGTTACTGTATATACAATTCCATGCTTATCAATTTGGAAAAGGATTTTCAATGCACTGATAGCATCCTTCTTGTCCTTAATATAGTTTTTAAATAAAAATGGAGGAAGGTTTGGGAATGAAGAATGAATTTTTTAAGGTGGTATAAAGCAGCAAAAGTATTCTGGAAAACCGGGTCATTTGCTAATGATTTATTGGGATGTCTTTTTTAAATGACGCAATATATTTTGAACAAATGTCAATTTCATTATTGCAACTGTAAAAATTCAGAGCCATTCTTTATAGCTTTAATATGTTCAGTCCCCAAATCTTTCTTCTTACTGAAGGTCAGTAGGTAACAAAATTCATTCATTCATTCAACAAATGTGTGTGGTCCTAGGTTCTAACACCAATGTCATTCAGGTTACAGTGCTATAAGAAGTAAAAAACAATGTGACATTTTCTTTCCTGTTAAAATGACATTATTTAAAAGATCTGAACTACTTACTACTTGTTTTTTCTTTATAGAGGGTTTCAGGGGTCACACTCCCGTATAATGTTATTTTGACATATTTTGATAAATTTAGTTGCTGTGAAATGAAGCAGTTGACCCTGAGAATTGCTATTCATCTTTAAATGAATATATCTTGGTAGCATCAAAATTCAACTCTGAAGTATAAAATCCAAAATGGAAGTAAAATATTAGTTCCTAAAATGATAACCAAAAGTCTATTTATTTCTGCTCACATTGTTGAATTTATTTCATGTGAAGAGATTGGTTTTATGTTAGAACTCAATCTACCAGAACTGGATTGAGATAAACATGGAATGAGTATAAAGTAATAAAACTGATTTCCACAAACCACACATCAAAGATCAAAGATCAATCCTCTTATTTTAGTCACACCAGGATAGAAAGTTCTTCAAATCACCTCTTTACAATTCTAATTAGTACAAATGGAGTGAAAGCAGACACTATTCTGGACATGAAAGTTATCATTCTTTAGTTTTCCCTCTTACATCTAGGAATGTTTCATTGGCCTTAACCTCACAGTTTAAAGAAGGCAAGAATTAACCAACTGAAACTGTAATGAATCAAACATCATCTTTGACTAATAATGTTAGTGGCAACAGAAGCAAAAATTAAAACATCCTATAGAATATTCTGCTATATATCCATTCCCGTAGCTGATTATAAATTTTACAGGTACTAGGCTGTCAGGAAAGTTATGACATCTTTTTCTGTGCAAAAATGCATCATGACTTTCCTGATGACTCAATAGTTAGATATGAAAGAAAGCAGATACACATGAAGCTAGAGAATAATTAACTGAATGTGAAAAGTGGGGGAGGTGGTGCCTTTTCCAGGGTCACAGACCCAGAGAAAGATAGACAGCAAAGTCACTTAACAAGCCCCAACAATTTACCCTCTTTTTGATCAGCCCGCTGGTTCTCCTAAACCCCTTCCATCATGTTCCTGTGTATTAAGTTAGAAACCTTCTCGCTTTTTCTTCTTCAGTATTTACAGGTACCAAGGCTTATTAATTCATATTTTGAAACACTTTGCCTTCTGTCCCTTATATCTACAGTCACAAATAAAGCTTCCTTCACCTAGACTTTTTTGGGGGAGGGAGAGGTTTTTTCGCTATAGGGCGTGTGCGCTCGCCAGACAGACAGACAGACAGAGAGAGACAGAGAGACAGAAAGCGAGAAATCACCCCCCAGGGGGGATGGCCACGCCCGCCGCGCCCGGCGTCCGGGACGCGAACCGCGGTCGACCACGTGGGAGTCCAGCGACATAGCCATTACGCTAACTGCTGGTCCCCACCTAGACTTTTGTAAAAAGCCTTCTAACAGGGGACCAGCGGATGGCGTAATGGTTATGTCACTGGACTCCTGCGTAGTCTACTGCGCAAGGCTTATGCGCATGCGTGCCCAAGATCCCGAGAGAAGAATGGAGGAGAAGGGATTTCGGCATGGCCATTCCCCATAGGGGGTGATTTCTTGCTTTCTGTCTCTTTGTCTCTCCGGCAAGTGCACACAATCTACAGCAAAAAAATTAAACAAATTAAAAAAAAAAATCTCTCTTAAACAAACAAACAAAAAACCCTTCTGAGTTAGGCTTCTAACTTTTCTGCTGTCCAGTTCCTCCTGCACGGTATTGCTGAAGTAGTCATCTTTGCGTTCTGCCTTTCACACCGTTATCTCACGCCAGCATTTCCAGTGATGATGTGTCTTTGCAAACCCGGAGGCTCCCTTCTGACCCAAAGTTGCTTTGTGGTGCTCCCTCACTCCCCCATATCCTCCGGCTTCCTTATCTGCTCACTCCCCTTGACTTTATGTCATGCCCCAAACTAATATTTCTTCCCTTCATTCTTTCCAAATCTTGACATACTTGTCAGTAATTCACTTCCTCAAGGCTTAATGCAACTTTTTTATGCTCCTGCAGCATAAATTGCACCGCTCTGAGAGTCCGTAATTCCACCAAGAACAGGGACCATGTCTTTTTCACGGTGGTATCCTCAGCACCTAGCATCTAGCTCGGTACATCACGAGAACTCATTGCATGTTTGTTAAATGAATGTATAAATATCACTCCCAATTCGTCCTTAATTATTTCTTTGGTATATGTCAAGTTCTTTGAGCACAGAGCAAAACTTTCTTATTGTCATGTCCCTGAAGGTCTAGAGTAGTTGCATGTGCCCTATATGCAGCCTATTCCTGTGAAATGTACCACCTGGTGATACACATTCGCTCAGACACACTCTCCTCAGTACTCAAAGTGAGGGGTGAGGAGCAAGATAAGGGACCAAGTCACCCCTTGGGCTGGGTTCCTTCTCCCACCAATGTTACGCAACCTCTGTGAGTACCACAGGAGACACTCGGAAGAAGTGACAGGAGGGTGTGAGGGAAAGGGAGTTCTCTGTGAAGGACTCTCAGAGCTGATTTTAACCTTATGGGAGACCAGGTGGAAGTTACAGAGAAATGGAGGCCAGTGAAGTCTTTTGATTGGGAATCGTGAGTAACTGTCCTTACTACCCTTTTCAGGTTCTGGTTACTAGGTTAGATTTCTTGTCCACTTACCAAAAAGGCAGGTTAGAAGTTAGTGAAAATGGGACCAGCAGATGGCATAATGGTTAGGTCACTGGACTCCCACATAGTTGCCTGTGGTTCGAGTCCTGGACTCAGCAGCTTAAAACTCATGCCAGGTGCATGTATATGCATGCCCAAGATCTTGAGAGGAGGATGGAGGAGAAGGGAATGTGGCATGGCCATCCCTCTGGGGGGCAAATTCTTGCTTTCTGTCTCTCAGGCTCTCTCTGTCTCTCTTGCAAGCGCATGCGCCCTATAGCTTAAGTCTCTTTTAAAACAAAAGTTCGTGAAAATAGTGCCCCATTACAGTGAAGTTCCTGGGCGGCCACTTTCAGCTGCCTTCTGCATGCTCTGTATTCCACTTACAGAGAAGGCTGCCTTCCATGGGAAAGTGGCAGCGCGGTGACTAGTGATGATGAAGAGCGTTCAAGGAGAATCCGGTGATTATGCCACCTTGGCCTTGTCCTCCGCGCTCAGCGCTGAGGTGACATTTCTCAGGCTCAT
Source organism: Tupaia tana (assembly GCA_026018925.1). NCBI lineage: Eukaryota > Metazoa > Chordata > Mammalia > Scandentia > Tupaiidae > Tupaia > Tupaia tana. The sequence goes on from JAKSZU010000002.1 coordinate 157,389,720, forward strand.
TTGCGGGGATGGGTTGGGGGCTGTGCATTCTAATCAAAGGTGAGCTTACCTTGATGGGATTTCCTAAGAGTCACCCTGTTTGAATACAATATAACAGTACCCATTAATTAATAACCACACTTTATTTACATGCTGCAGTTCGGAGCCTCTTGAACTCGGAATTCAAATGTAAAAGCATGTGCTTCACATTAGCAAAGCCTTGACATTTTTAATCAGCCTGGCTGTACTGCCTGCACACACGCGTGTCAACATGAGAAAGTGGAAAGACCGTCTTCGCAGCTCCCAGTTCTCAGCATTCTGATTAGGCACACACTGTCAACTCCATTTGTACTTGCTCCATAAAAAGAGCTACATCGCGGTATTCTCTTCAATTCTGGCAAGCTTTATGGATGGCTAAGATGTCTGAGTTAGTTTGGCTGCTATTAAAAACTCCAAATTTGTTTTTTAAAGTGATGAATTACTTCACTTGATAGATGTAGTTCTTCATATTCCAAAATAATTTTTCTGACCTTGGGAGAAGATTTAGATTGAATACTCTCGGTTAACCATTCATAGATTTTTCATATTTAGGTTACACCCTGAAAACCTGTTAAGACCTTTATATTTAATGGCCCTCCTGACACTTTACTGCCTTGGAGAAGGTAAGGGTTGTGGTTATTCTCATTTCCCCGGTTGAGAAGGGGAAGGAAAATTTCAGGAACTATTTTTTTTTTTTATCAGACTGTATCTACGGTGACTGATAAGAAGCCCATGTTTTTATTACTGATTAAGAAAATCATCTTCACACGTAAAGATTCTGTCCTTAAACTCTATCCTGTTCTGTAAAAGTATTCATCCTATCATCCCATTGGGGTTAAGAATGTGCCTATCTTAGCACAGACCGAAACCATTTCTAGAAAAACAGTGAAAGCCAATTTTCTTCTCAGAAGCCCAGATAATACTTAAATGTAATTTAGTATAATGTTTCAGCTGCATTTCCCTCTCCCAATCATCAGATAGCGTGTCCCTAACTGCCTTAAATTCTTCAAGACAAAAAATAATATGGGATAGATATTATTCTTGCACTTGTACTTACAGTTAAGAGACAGTGCATCAAGCCCGCGGCAAGTTACAAGGTATAGCAGTCAGAGGTCTTCTAAAACAGATGCACAATCTTTTATTTATTACAGACCTTTTTATTGTTACAGCTGTACCGTCATTATATTTCAAAATAATTCCTTATGCTCTGTTTGTTTGAACTATGAAAGTATAGTCGTCGTGCCTTTGTAAAAATGTCTTGCTGGAGAAAAATCTTATTCTTGACCGATCAACCCTAGGACTTAAAGTACATTTCACTTGACTGAACTGCCATCTTTGCCAAACTGTGTCTGAATGATAGGAATATTGAACAGCCTAGCTTCAGAATTGCTCAGGATTATACTTGTGTCATATTTTTAGAAGAACATAACATAGGTGACCAAAGCAAAAGTCCAAAAATCTAAAAATAATTTCAAAGTAATTGAACTGTGACCAAAAAGAGTCCAGGCAAATTGGCTTTGGGATGTACATACATTTTCATCATGGTTTCTGTATGTTCTGTTATTCTCAAATCAGATTGGCCAGAGACGCAAAAACAACCAAAACCCTTTAACTGAAGAAAAAATTATATTTTAAATATGATTCCTATTTTAGGGCATAGCTGTCTTTGAAATTATGTTCAACATTACATATCTTACAAACATTTAATTTGTCTCCAAAGTTTATTAATATAATTTCTCTCCCTTCTCCTGGTTCACATCATAATTGTAGGTAAGAAAATCTAGCAAGTGCAGCACACAGGAAGTTTCGCCCGCATAAAAATTCCAATGAAAATCAAACCAGCTCCTTCACCCTCCGCAAAAGAGGTGAAGTATATTATATTTTCTTTTAAGTTCACTGGAAAATTTTCATTATGGCCACTACTGTGATGCGTTTCGGGCCACGGATGTGCACGTGTTTATTTTTGTGGTTGGTTATGTCTACGTTGGCCCAGGAAACCGACTACTGTACTAATGCCAATGCAAAGACGAAGAGCTTTGAAGCGTGGCACTGACTGTTTCTATTGTAATAGGAGCCCACATAGAACACAAGCGTTTTTGGTTTTGTGTTTTGGTTTCCTATAGGGCACGTGCACTCACCAGAGACAGACAGGGAAAGACAGAGAGAGAAGGGGTAAGTGAGAAAACACCCCCCAGGGGAATGGCCACACCGCAATCCCTTCTCCTCCGTTCTCCTCTTGGGCTTTTGGGAGCACACACACACACACACTTATCCAGGGTATTTTCAGACTTCCTGGTCCCAGCCTTGAACCACGCAGACAGCTATGTGAGATCCAGCTACCCCAACCACCATGCCATGGGATGGCCCCAGTATACAAGGTTTTAAGACATCTACTTCAACTATACAAAAGTCATGGAAAGAGTACACACTCTCCCAAATATGGTAGTGCACTCATTAGGAATAACTAAAAGTCTTTCCCCCTATAGTTCTGAATGAAACATTTGAGAATAGTATGGGAACAGACCCATACGCTTTAATAGCTCAGTAAAGTGAGTAATGTGCACAGCTCGCGAGTTCAGAGTCACACTTGCTCATTCGCAGGAGCTAAGAGCAGTTCTCAGATTACTCCTTATGCAGCTTTGGAAATGCTGACAGGTGAATGAGAACCTTTTCCACACTGTCACATGGTTCTGGCAGCTCTTCCATTTATGACCTCTGACCATTTGTCTTTGTTAATCAATATCTGTAAATTCTGTTTGGCACTGATAAGAAGACTTACAGTGAAGTGGTTTGGTAAACAGATAAAAGTGCTCTCAAAGTGGAAATGATAATAGATCACACCATCCCCTTCCCATTCTCTTTCTTATCCCTTCCTTATTAAATTTTCATCATGATTTGGTACTATGTGGGTGACAGAATAAAGAAAGCAGTAAGTGGAAATGTTACACGAATACCTTTCAATGTTTTACCCCACATATCAGAGAAATCAGCAGCTATAGTTTGGGTGTCCCTCTGATATCCTGTGTTGAGATTTGGTTGTGACGGGATTAAGAGGGTAAGAATTTAATCAGATTGTGGTATTGAAAGGTGGGGCCTTTGGGAAGAATTAGGATTAAGGTTATCACGGTGGGGCCCCCACGACTGAGTCCTCTTGGGTTTAAGAGGAGAGGGAATAAGACAGCTTCATGCTCTGCTCTGGCCCCGTCCTCAGCCATGCTGGGATGCCATCTCACCAGACACGGTCCCTAGGCCTTGCACCTCCAAACCATAGGCTGAAGAAACCTCTGTTCTCTTCAATCACCCAGTTTCAGGTATTTTTCTGTCATTAGCGATAAAACAGATTAGAACACCAGCTCTGTTGTGCTCAGCCATTAAAGGAAATCTTTAGGTCTGAGCCATTTCCAGTATATAAATATAAGAGACAGCCTATTATGAAATAACAAACTGTGTGACTCAGTGTCTCACTTAATATTCTTACTCATCTGGCCATGTACAAAAGCTGAAAACCATTTTGATAAAACAGATGTTGAATGGTCTCAGTGGAAAATGATTGAAGACTTGCACCATGTAATTATTATAAAATACCACACATCTGGTATAAAGTTTGGCCTTCTATCAAAAGTCATTGAGGACAAAATGAGCAAGGAGACTTCTGGCTTCATCAAAGTCTTAGCCTGTATTTTATAGAATATCAACTTTAAGTTCCTCTTTACTAAATACAAGGTATTTCATAAAGGAACAGTTAGGTTTCTCCAAACCACCCAACAAATAATTAGGGCACTAAACCTAGACAACTGCTCTCAATTATTTCAAAGAACATAGAGCAATATAAAACTCTACAAAGCAATCTGGCTCCATGGGAAAAATAAGGAAAGAATGTAGAGAATTTACAAATGACCTTTTCATTCATGAAAAGCTAAGGTCTCAGAGGAACTGTGGAATAACTTGCATATGAGTTGATCACTAATCCATCATCAGGAAAAAACTCCAAGCTGAGAGAGGACCCTGCTAATGTATTCTGAGTCCACTGGAGCAGAAGCAGGAATGTTCTGGCTGCAATATTTCTCTCCATCGCTACAGCCATCTGCCCGTCATGGGTCATATCCACTACGTACCATCAGCAGAGGGTCGCTCTGCATTCATATCAGAACTCAAATCTTGAAGCTGGTAATGCCTTGCTTTCTTTTTACCCCCAAAGTGTAATATGAGTTCAAAATTAACCTGATAAATAAGAATAACAGGATATTATTACATAACCCCTTCTAAGTAAATATCTCCCAGAGGAAGCAGTGCTTTTTATACTGGGGGGGGGGGGGGGGGAAGCTTTCAGTAATAAAATAACACCAGTGAGAGTGAATAAGAAAATTCTTGGAGCTCCCTTAATTAGAAAGAGCTTAAAAATTATGTTTGCCTTGTGAATTTTTAAAAGATTCATTTCAAATACACGATTTTACTATTTATTATACTTTGTTAGACTGCTAAATTGTTTCAAGTTTATCCATCTTCTGAATTTTATTTTTTTCATCCACAAAGATGGTATATCTTAAAAATAACTTTAATGTTATATGGAATATGCTAGCTTTACAATATCAACAGTACTTGGAAATAAATGAAATGAGCCTTATTTAGCCAACACACAGTGTTTTATCAATATACAAACAGAAAAATGTCATGTAATGAGATGATTAAGAAAAACATGAGCTTTGTGTCTTAAAGGTTATCCATTTTAGGTTACAGTAATTGATCCCAGTCACTTCCAATGTTTAAAACATTCCAAAGCCTTAGCCAAATGTTGGAGAAAGAACTCTGCCAGAATTTCAGTAGAGAAAATTTTAGAAGGCTGTTCAAATCCAAAGAAAAGGAAAAATATATATTATTGCTGAAAGTTGTACGTGTGTTCTGCCTTCCAATGAAAACCATAGCCAAATAAGCTTTCATTAAATTGGAACAAGATGACAAATACTGAAGCTGAAAATGCATACAGTAAATTGAAACATTAAACATTACATAAGGTCTCTAATGTATAACAAAAAAAAATTTGAGACAGAAAATAAAAGAAAATATTTTCAATATCTTCACAGCTGTCTCCTCTTTCCCTGAGACACGCAAGAAAAATAGGTAATAGGCTTTGAAACTGAACTTCAGTTTTGAAAACAGCAAAGAAGAAACGCTGGTTAATTCATAAATTTCACTACTAAGATGCTCCAAATGCGGACATATTTACAGTAGTTGCAAGCACAGCCTATCTGGAGACCCTTTTACTGTAGTCAGGTGAAGTGACAGACTGCCAGAGACGTACTTGCCATAAACTTCACTCTCACGACAATAATGTGTTGTATATAAAGCTGCAAACTGGCAGGCGAGCAATGATCTTATTGCATAGCAGTTTGGTGTACATTTTCCATCTTCTACGAAGGTTATAACAAAAACCGAACAAGTAGTGCGTTGTACGGCTCAAATGGGCCATGGCATAACGCAGAGATTGCAGGGGAAAACTTGTTTTGTCTCAGTCTATAGGAGCAAGCAGAATTGAAAAATTTTCTTCTGACCATGGAGCTCAACGATCACCAATCATTAACACAAGGAACTTCGTAGCTAACTTTCACAAGCAAAGCACGTACTTGTAAACAAATTATTCCAGGTATGGGGCGCATGACGCACTGTTATATAGCATAATGCTAATTCAAAGGGGGCCAGAGTCACCAGCTTCTGTGAGGCCGCTTTCACTTTAAAGAAATCCTTAACATGCTTAGAATCAGGGAGGAGCTTCTTTGGATGAAACAAAGCCTTGGATATTTTAAAGATGAAAAAAAATTTTTTAAAAAGCCACTTAAGCAATTTCCAACAAGGTCTACATTCACTTCTATCCAAAATACTGTACTCCAAATATTTATTTACCCTGATAACTCACATTTTAGTGAAGGTGTGAATTGGGCATTTAAAGTCTACTCATTTCTTTAGGTAGCACTTAGCTCTTACGGGTGGTATGCGATGATTTATAAGTGTATTAGTCATTGCATCTGAAAGCTGCCATGTCTTCCTGAAGTGCATAGGGTCATTCACTAGCCTGACACGGTCCGTACTTATCCATCGCGAGACCCAGTCGAGAACGGTGCGCGGTGTAAACATAAGTAGGCGATCAATAAATACTGGCTGGATTATGCTGAGTGAATCGAACTGAACTGAACAGAACTGAATTGAATTGAACTGAAGAGTTGGCAATTATCCATTTTAACTCTCAAATGATGGGTCAAGTCTTCTCACTTACTCTGCAGAATCTAAGATATTGCCAAATGCAAAAAGACCTGACCAAATGCTTTCTGATGCAAAAGAAAGGACCCCCCCCCCCCCCCCCTGAAAAAAAACCCTAGCTCTTGCCACAGCTGTATCTGGTTGGTCAATTGGTTTAGCTAAATAAAAAATGGGAAACATAATGTTTTACCTTTCCTCCAACTTTCCAGGCCTCTGCTAACCGCATTTGAAGTCCCTGCCAAGCAAGTAGGTAGACAGACTTTATTTAACTTCTATTTGCATGCAACTCATTTTTAGGTATCCAGCCCAGTGAGTACGAAAGACATAACCACGAGACACTTTTCATTTTTCTTTGATTCCCCTCATAATCCGCTAATACAAATCGGGCAGTTAGTCGGTCAACAAACACTACATTTCTACGATGTGTAAGCTATTGGGGTGTCGGAAAAGTCATGCCACATTTTTTGCAGAGAAAAACAGAAAACTACGTCATGGCAGTTCTGACGACCCAATACGTAATAGCACCACTGAGAGAGAGAAGAACACAGAGGAAAAGCCCTGGTAATTGTCCAGTAAACATGGTAGCCCAGGAGAGGGTGGTGTGTGTGTGTGTGTGTGTGTGTGTGTGTATGTGTTTATTCCTTTATCCCTGTCCCTGTATTCTGTCTCCTCAGAACCAGAGGCATGTGATTCACTGCCTAATGCCTGTCCAGAATCTGGAACCAATCTTTTCCTTAGTAAAAAGAAACTTTATGTGCTCAAATTGAATATGTAAAAGATTCGATGTCAAGTGTCTTCCATGCTAGGTCCAACTCCGTGCTTCACTTTATAATAAATGGGCTTCTGTTTTGCTCTTAAGACAAAGGATCCTTATAACTGGGATCCCCTTATTCGAATTTCTATTTTCATAGGGTGGCCAGGGCACCAGTTTCTCCAGGACTAAAAAAGCCCTTCTTTAACACTGAATGCCATAATTTCTTAAAGCAGAGAAGTAAAGCCTGTCCATGTGGCTCTCCATAAACAGAATCCTAAATGAAATCACAGCTGGACCTGGCGTATAGTTCCAGTTGAAAATTATTTACCCCACAGAGCAGAAGAAGTAGAGCCCAGTACATTGGAGCCATGGTTCTCGAAGTGTGGTACCCAGGCCAGCAACATCAGCGATAGGAAATTCTCAGACTGTATTGCAGACCTGCTGAGTCAGAGACTTAAGGGACAGGGCTCAGAGATTTACATCGACATCCCTCTCGCTGACTTCATGCTCACTGAAGTGGCAGAACCACTGATTTTGTGAGGGATGTCTGTGTTTGAATACCAGCTCCATTTCTTGTTACTGTAGTAATCTAGACAAGTGTTTTTATTTTATTTCATATTATTTTAAATTTATTTTTAGGTTTTTGCCATAGGGCATAAGCACTCACTGGAGAAAGAGAGACAGAGACAGACAGAGGAAAAGCACATCCCCCCACAGGGAATGGCCATGCCACAGTCCCTCTTCTTCTATTCTCCGCTCAGGATTTTGGGCATGCGCGCAGAAGAGTCCAGCAGTTTGCTGGACTGGTTAGCCATGTGGGAATCCAGCACCTAAACCACCACGCCACTTGCTGGCTTCCCCACCCCCCCTGAACCCCCTTTTTTTTTTTTTTCTTAGTTTAGTTTTAGTTTCTGCTATAGGGCAAGTATGCTTGCCAGAGAGAGACAGAGAGAGAGATAGAAAGTGAGAAATCATTTCCTGAGGTATGGCCACATCCCGATCCCTCCCACTCCAGTCTCCTCTTAGGATTTTGTGCACACACACAGGGTCTGATTTTCTTTTCTTTCTTTCTTTCTTTTTTTTTCTTTTGAGAGGTTTTTCGCTATAGGGCTTGTGTGCTCTCCAGGAAGCCAGAGAGACAGAGAGAGAGAGAGAGAGAGAAAGTGAGAAATCACCCCCCAGGGGGGAATGGCCAAGCCGTAATCCCTTCTCCTCCATTCTCTTCTCGGGATGTTGAGCACGCACGCACACGTGCCCGGCGTGAGTTTAAGCCACCGGACCCGGGACTCAAACCACAGTCGACTACATAGGAGTCCAGCGACATAGCCATTACGCCAACTGCTGGTCCCACACAGGGTTTGATTTTTCAAGCCACTGGTTCTGGGACTCGAACCATGTAGGCCATGTGGAATCCAATACCTTAATCTCTAAGGCACCTATTGACCAGGTCCAATGTTATTCTTGCCTCTCAGCCTTAGATAGCTCATCATAAAGTGAAGGTACAGGCACATCACAGGGTTACTACGAACGCTGTGTATGGTTCTAGCACACAGTAAAGGCATACTTATGCTGTCTACTCTCAGACTTTCAATTCATCGCTCCCTCCCTATTACCTTTTGTCAAAAGAGACTTGCTCTTTCTCTCCAAATTCTGCTCGCACTTGCCTGAATTTAGTCAGGGTTTCCAGTCCAGATCTATGTAGGTTTTCCCTTTTTTGGACAGTAATTCTTCTGTTCCTACTCCATACATCATGATATGTGCAATTATTTTTTATTATATACCTGAGTTCAGAATTCCATTATTATTAATCTCCTGGTTTTTAGTTTATATAGTGACTGGAAGAAGTTGCTTCATTTATAAAATGCAACAACACTGGGTTGGATTCAAAAGAAGTTGAAAGAAATAAAAAGCCTCTTTTATTTAAAAAGGATTGAGATAAAAGCTATCCACATCAATCACAAATAATTTATAATATGTCAATTAAGAAATCAATCACATGGGCAAGCAGGTGGCAATGTGGTTAAGATGCTGGACTCCCACGTGGCTGACCACAGTTCAAGTCCTGGACCTGGTGGCTTGCTTTCTCACTCTCTCTCTCTTTCTCTCTGGTGAGCACACATGCATGCCCTACAACAAATTAAATAATAATAATTTAATAAAATAAACTTTAAAAAAATGAAATGAATCACAGGCTCGGTCGCACACGGTGGCACACACTGCTATGATGCTGCTACTCAGAATCTGAAGCCACATAAAAGGCACAGGTTCAAATCCACCTCCAGCCTAAGGAGGCTGGGCATGATGGAACATTTGCAGTCCTCACTAACCAGGAGGCTTGGCAGGAGGATTATGATATAGTAAGACCCTGGCTAAAAACAAAATTTAAAAAAGCACCATATTGATAATAGTTAGTTCTGCTTGCTTACCTGGTGTAAGCCATTGTTATTTTATTTGAGAACAGCAATTATCATGCGAAGTACGTATTGTTAGCTCCATCTCATTTTATAGATAAAGGAATTCAGGCTTTTTTTTTTTTTTTAACAAAGATTTTTGCTATAGGGTGCATGCACTTCTGGAGAGACAGAGAGAGATGGAAAGGCAAAAAGCAAGAAATCATTCTCCAGGGAGGTGGCCACACCATAATCCCTTCTCCTCCATTTTTCTCTTGGGATTTTGGGCACATACACACATGCACCTGGCATGAGTTTGAAGCTGCTGGGTCTGGGACTCGAACTGTGATTGACTACGTGGGAGTTGAGTGATGTAACCATTACGCCATCTGCTGGTCCCAGGCATAAAATATTTTAATAAGTAGTTAAAAGAATCATAGCCATAAGTGGAAGACATGGAATTCAAATGTAGGGTTGCCTGACTTCAAAGATGGCATTCCTCTAATGCCTCCAGAAATACCAGACTTCATTGTAATAGCGAAACTTAGCTCAGACCCCACACTGCACAAAGACATGAACAAATTGGAAAGAAGCCAGAGAAAAATCCAGGTGATGAAAAGAACAGAATGAATGACTTATTTTTAAAAAAATGCAAAAAAACACAAATGCTCTTAGATTGAGGGAAAAAATGAAATACGACAACTGTTTAGACTGCAAAATGGGATTATTATAAGGCTTTAAAATAATCTGAGGATGTTTAGGTGAGTTCCAAGAAAAGAAAAATTTTAGGCAAAATCTTTCCTTTCCCTAACCACCCCAAAACAATTTTGCCTTGAAAAACTGCTGGATTTTAGCAACGTCAGAAAGCAGTGAAAAATTATCATCTGGGGCATTTTCGACTATCCAGACAAATGTGAAATAAAGTAGTTCCGCACAGGCGGAGAGAGAACCCAACTGACCCATTGGCCCTTGTCAAACTTTAATTTTTAGGTTTTATAAATAAAACATTTTTATTTTTAAAAAAGCATATGCATTTATCCTTCAAGCCTCTTGGGTTCCTTGGCTAAATAATGTATTTTTAACCTTTAATGTTTTCATTTCCTTCTTAATGGGCTTAGTATATAAGCAACCCCCAAAATGCATAAGGAAAGCAACAATTAAACCACGTACTTTAAGTGTAATATCCCAGGCTAAAAGAGAGACTTGAATATTCTCGGTCTAATTAGACTTATTGCACAATTTATTAATTTAGTACTTTCATTCTGCATATTTAGTCTTGAGGGCAACATTTTACCCAAAATAATTTTTAAAGCCTCTCTTAATACTCCCCCAAAACATTCTGACTCTTTTAAAATTACTTTGTGTTTTGTGTGTGTGTGTGTGGGGGGGGGTAATAAATGTTGGTTGTGATAATATGTCGGAATGTTCTAGACAAATCTCTCAATGGGTTAATTTTCTGAAAAAAACAGGTTGAATAGGAGGCTCCATGTTATTCTGAAAATGCTTAGTATATTCATTTGTTTCAGAAGTGTCATATCAGGGACAAATCAATGTGTTAAGAATTTTCTGATAATATTGTTGAAGGATTAATCTCACAGACCAGATCGTTGGCACGGTTATCTTTGGCATTCTGCGTGCACACAGTTCCATTTTAAGCATGAAAAGCCTTCTAATGCCAAACTATGAGCGCCTATATATCGAATGATCTGCCACCATTCAATATTTAATCCTGCAATTGAAGCCGCTAAAGGGATATAGCAAAGTAACAAGATGAATGAATCGTGACCTCAAACTTGCAAAAAGACAACCCAAACAATTTATCTTTCTGGCCTGTACGGCATTTTTTATCCAATATTCCTATCACTTCTCCTCAGTCTGGGAATTGTAGATTGATCAATGCCATATTAGCAAATACTTGAAATGAGAGCTGGGAATTCAGGCAACCCATTGTTTATGCTTTAAGAATAATCTGGTTCAACTTAGTATATCTGAAGCCTGAAATCAAGAACTTATCATTAAAAATGAATTTGATTCTCCAGACTACATTTTCAAGCAACTGTGGAAAGAATGGCATAAGATAATCCAGTGTCTCCAAAAAATAAAATATTTAACTGATTAAAACAAAAATTTAGAATGGCATGCCTCCAAGCTTACATAGAATTCTTTGAAAGTGTACTGCTTTCAGATGAAATAAAGCTATACTTCAGTTATCAAGAGATAAATTCTACCCTGATTCCTTGGTTACTTGCATATTACCACATCATTTCAGTGTATAATATTAGCTTCCTCACAAGCTAAGTGGGATCAACCCCCAATGTACACTAACTCATAGAACATTCCTTTTTCTTTCTTTCTCTTCTTTTCTTTTAGCTTGCTCTAGGGCACATGAGCTTGCCAGAGAGAGAAAGTGAGAAAGTACCTCCCCAGGTGGGGATGACCACGCTGCAATACCCTATCCTCCATTTTTCTCTTGGGATTTTGGGCATGCACACACATGTGCCTGGTGGTTTTTTTTTTATTTTTTTTTATTTTTTATTTTTTGAGAGGCTTTTGCTATAGGGCATGTGCTCTCACCAGACAGACAGAGACAAAGAGATAGAAAGCGAGAAATCACTCCCCAGGGGGGATGGCCATGCTGCAATCCCTTCTCCTCCATTCTCTTCTCGGGATCTCGCATGTATGAACATGCGCCTGGTATGAGTTTTAAGCCATTGGGTCCGGGACGCAAACCGCAGTCGACTACATGGGAGTCCAGCGACATAGCCATTATGCTAACTGCTGGTCCCATTTGTTTGTTTTTTTGCTACTGGATTGGGGACTTGAACTGTGCAGTTGACCTTATGGGATCCAACTACCTTAATCACCACTCCACTGGTTGGCCCTTTAACTTTTGTTTCTACATGCATATATATTTCAATTGTGTAAAGTCAGTTTTGTTTCCACTGTTGGAAGTGGAGACAGATAAATGTGTCTCTTTTATCCTGCTAGTAAAGCCTCTGTAATAAAAATAACATTCCCAGATTTCTTCCCTGGGGAAGAAATATAAACATAAATTAGGCAGCGAGAGAAATCGGTGGGTTGCTATGTAAGAAGTTACAGGCCAAGCACAACTTTCGTAGATACCTTAGATGTCAGTGACATTTCAAATAACTACACTGTAGGTTTTGAAATAGCCTAAGGGTGGTATTTACTTTATTCTATTATTAAAGTTTATTTTGAATCACCATGTGCTCCCTACAAACTATTCTTCCCTGGGATGAGAACTAAAACATTATAATTATTCTCTGCCCTAGTGCATGGTTCTTGGTCATGAGTAAGAGTTCTATGTGAACAGCATGTCATAATATCAAACTGACCACTTCTCCGTTGGTACTTGAAGTCTAATAGTGTCTCAATAGTTTTAAGAAATGGAAAACAAAACTGTAATGCGTATTAGAAGTATCATTATTATTATGAACATGCCAGAAATTCTCTGTGATAAAGTGTCTTGACTTCCTGCCAACTCTCATGGATTGGTGACATTTTGTTAACCAGTCTACAAAAAAAATCCATAACAGAATATTAGATGATATTTAAAAATAATATCGATGCAAGGGATCATGTAAAAGAAATCCGGTAGCTTAAATGTGATAACTTCAAATCCATTAGCTATGTTTGTCAAGATCTATTCTGTATAATTTAATTACTGTGCTTATTATGAAATTCTAAGATAAAAATGATCTTTTGGCAGCACATATGTTAAATAAATTAGACTTGAGCAATGATCACTTCTATATTCGAAGTATGCACTATTTGCAAGTTTCTAGTCACCTCATTTTATTGGTGTTGTGTGTGCTATTCTTCTGCTTCTTAGTTTACTTATCTGTGCATCTAAAGGTGCAAATACTATGGCTCATGAATAGGTGTAGGACCAAACATGGCACTGGGGTTGGTTTGTTTTGTTTTTAATTTACCAGTGGGTGCCTGTGCTCACTGAAGAGAGGAGAGTGAAAGAAAGTGAGAATGCACTCCATGTGAAGAATGGTCACTGCCACAATCCCTTCTCCTCCATCCTCCTCCTGGGACTTTGGGTAAGAGCAGCATGTTTTTCAAGTCACCCATTCCGGGACTTGAACTGTGCAGCTGGCCATAAGGGATCCAGCCACCTTAACTACCATGCCACCAGGTGACCCTGCTTTTTGATTTTTAAATAGTATTACTCCATCAAGTTTTATTTACTAAGTTATATAATCTCTTAGATGAGAGGCAATATTGAACTAAACACTTTTTCCTAATGACTTGTCAAAAAGTGCAGGAAAATAAGTGGGAAGAAGATTCAAATGTAAAGATTTAAGTACAATAATGTGTCATTTTATTTTACTTTTTGTTTTTGCCATAGGTCGTGTACTTGCTGGAGAGAGAGAGTGAGAGGGAAAGTGAGAAATCACCCCTCGGGGAGATGGCCACATCACAATCCCTTTTCCATTCTCCTCCCAGGATTTTGGGCACACATACAGGTGCACCCAGCATGATTTTCAAGCCACCAGGTCCAGGACTTGAACCGTGGTTGGCCATGTGGAAGTCCAGTGACTTAACTACTGCACTACCTGTTGGCCCCAATAATGTATCAATTAAAAGATATTTTCTGTTAGTTATTTTTAATGCTGTACTACATAATATGGTGGTAGAAATGAATGACTTTAAGAGGAAATACTCTGATAGTATCTTTTATTCCACTAAAACAAGCTGCCATTTATTCTTCGTTTTTTGTCTTCCCCACTTAGATCTTTAACTTAAGTCCATATAGATGCTCACAAATCCCATCAACCTTTTTTAAAAAGTACTTTCTGGGCTAGCAGATGGCATGGGGGTTGATGGTGCTGGATTCCCACATGGCCAACTGCAGTTCGAGTCCCAGACCTGGTGGCTTGCTCTTTTACTTTCTATCTTTTGCTCTCTGTCTGCCTCTCTAGTCAAATTTTAAAATAAATAAAGTAAATAAAGTTAAATAAAATAATTCTTGAAAAAATTTCCTACATTTGTTAAAATTTTCTAGGAAGATTTTTGCTATAGGGTCCATACGCTTGCCAGAGAGACAGAGAAAGACAGAAAGCAATAAATCATCCTTCCCAGGGGGATGACCACACTGCAATCCCTTTTCCTCCATTCTCCTCTCGGGATCTTGAGCACGCACACACACATGCCTGGCATGAGTTTTAAGCTGCAGGGTCTGGGACTTGAATCATGGTCAACTATGTGGGAGTCCAGTGAAATAATCACTGTGCTTTCTGCTGGTCCCAGTTTCTATCCTTCTTTTGTTCCTATCTCTTCACCTTTGATTCCCAAATAGTTCTTCTCATTCACCATTAGACTTCAATTGCAGAAGAGAAGATGGCCAGGCCACGGAGCGGTGATTGAGGCGGCTGGATACCGCATGGCTGACTGTGTGGCTTGAGATCTGGACTCTGCGGTTTGAGAAACGTCCCAGATATGTGTGCACGCACACCCAAAATCTTGAAAAGAGGCAAAATGGAGCAGAAGGGATTGTAGTGTGACCATTTCCCAGGAAGATGCTTTCCCACTTTCCCTCTTACTCTCTCCATCTCTCCCTGGTGAGCTCATACACTATGAGGCAAATTTAAAAAAAACAACAAACAATAGCCAAGACAGAGCCAGGCAATGGCATAACATTGGTGTGGCTGAAGCCACATGGGAAAGGCCCTGGGTTTGAGTCCTGGGACCTCCCTACGTGGGAGAGCATGCCTGTAACCTAGGCCAGCCAGGACTAGAGGCAGAGGGTGTGTGAAGACCCTTTCAGAAGTGCTGCTTCTCTCTCTCTTTCTCATGGAAGAAATAAATTAACTTAATAAAATGGTTAGATAGTTTCTTCTAGATTCTCAGGGCTTCCTCAGTCACCCCTTCCAATCTGAAGACCACTTCCTCAAGTAATTCAATTCTCCCATGTGTGTGCAATCATGCTTTCTCTTTGTCACTGTTTTTTTTTCGTTGTTCCTCATCTGTCCCCCTCTATTTCAACCTCTACCCAAATGTAGGTCTTCTGCCAGGTCTAGTGCTTTATCCTCACCCCGGCCCTGCTTTGCTCTCAGTGCCCCTCCCTGCACAATATCTCAAGGCTCGACAGCTCCATCTTTCACCCTGAGTCTGCAGTTCCAATTCCCAAATCTCTCCCGAGCACTGGCTCTCTTTTCCAGAAATGCTAGTTATGGATCATGGCTGGATATACATGTAGCCAAACACATATTTCAAGTTACATGTAATTAAACCCCAGAAAGTTGCAATGGGGTGTGCACTTACCTTTCATTTCAGCTTGCAGAAATGACTGCAAGTTGGGGGGTAAAGTGAAAGATGGTGATCGTTTACTGTTTCGCAGTTAAAGCTATTTGACAGATTTCAGTTTTCCCTCTCCGCGGTGATACTAGTCAAGTTAGTGCCTCTTATTAATTACCTCAGCCTTGTACAGTTGAGCAGGTGGCTGTAACGATGTAAAGCAGCCTCGAGGAAGAATTACCCTTAACTCTTTAAGTCCCATAGCCCTTCAACTACAGGACTTAAATGGGATTTGATTTTTTTTTTCCCCTTTCTTTTGAGATCAAAGAACATCACAGACAAAACAGCCATTCAATTTGGTACAATAGTTACTTCGGAATACTCATAGTTGAATTATAAGTAAAGTTAACTAAAAACAGGGAAAACTCTAGTGAGAGTCCATCCTCTGGAATATTTCTTTTAAAATTAAGGCATGAAACACTTCAGCAATTATTCAGCTTATTCCACACAATTGCTCTAAATGAACTATTATGCCAGTTGTATTTCATAAGTTGACTTATTGTCTATTTTATAGAGGAAGAAGTCACTTACAAAAGGATAAGTTTGGAAGCAGGGGGCATTGTGATGGAGCTCACCAATACACAGTCACACAGTGCCACCCGCATGAAGGGCAGTGCCGATCCTCCTTCCATGTGGGAAGTCTCCCTACCGTCTCCAAACAGAGTAAACGGTCCATATAGTGCATTGCAATTGATCTTTAAATATAAGATGCGATAAGCTGAATAATCACTGAATGCCATTAAGATGATGGAATGTGATCAGTTACTGAAAACTAATGTTACATTTTCATTCTAATACAGTGCGTAGAAGTCTGGGTATGAGGCAGGGCTGCCCAGACTAGTCCACACCGTATGAGAAATGAGGGTACGGCCATCATTCTGGTTCACCAGTTCTGCAGCTCTGTTGGCATGACGGAGGCCTTCCAAGAGCAGAGGCCGGTTAGTGTCTCATGAGCTGTGTCTGTTCAGAGCCTAGCAATGGACACTCAATAACCATTTCATAAGAAGATACGTCAGTGGAATGCAAACCTCCAAGTGCAGCAGTTAAGCACTGAGCAGAAAAAGCTGGATCCCACATGGCCGACTGGGGTTTGAACTCTGCCCTAAAGGCAACACACTACGTAAGTGTGCCCAGGATCCTAAAGGGATGGACAATTGGAGGAAGAATGATTGTGGCATGACCAGGCACTGCTCAAGGGTGCTTGCTCTTTCTCTCATCACTCTCAGACATGTGCACACATGCACTCTGTCATGAATAAAGGAAAAAAGACTCAATAAAATATGTAAGTGGGGGACCAACAGGTGGCATGGTGGTTAAGGTGCTGGACACTCCCACATGGCTGACCATGGTTCCAGTCCCGGACCTGGTGGCTTGCTTTCTCACTGTATATGTGTTTGTGTGTGTGTGTGCGTGTGTGTGTGTGTGTCTTTCTGGTCAAACTAAAATGAATAAATGAATAAATATAATAAAATATAATATAAATATAAATATAAATATAAAAATAATAAATAAATATAAATATAAAAATAAAATATAAATATAAATATAATATAAATATAATTAAATAAAAAATAATTCTTTAAAAAATATGTAAGTGGAAATAGTCCTTTAGCATCCTTAGGACATCTGGTTTTAATTTTATTTGAAATGTGCTAGATATGCAACTTTGTGTAAGTTAATGTCTCTGGGCATCAGTTTCTTCACTGTAAAGAAGGTCCCCAGATTCTTCTTAGCCATGAGCATGGTCATAAGTGCCACATGATGTCCAAATAATATATGAGAGGTCTTCAACAATTTCATGGAAACTAGAATTAAAGTACAAGTTTATTTTGATGCAAAAAACCTTCGAAATCCATACATAGCTTTTTCTTAATAGTCATATTCTAAGAACTTGTTGAAGATCCCTTGTATATTAAAATATTCTGTAAAGAATAACTTAAAAAGTTAGATATTTTTCTTTTTCTTTTTTCGGTTGCCAAAGGGTACATGCGCTTGCTAGGCAGAGAGAAAAGAAGTGAGAAGCATCCCCCATGGCGGATGGGCACAGGGCACTATCTTCTCCTCCATTTTCCCCTCCCCTTTAGATCCTGGCAGGAACACACATTTGCCCACCCATTATGTTTCTCAAGCTGCCAGGTCCAGGACTCAAACAGCAGTCGGCCATGTGGGATCCAGCCACCTTAACCACCATGCCATCGGCTGGCCTGATATTATTCTTTCTAATATTAGTCTAACATGAAAGTCTAAAAGTAATTTTTCATGCTAAAAAGAGTTTACAAAGTGTTGACGATGTCGTTAAATAAGTATATATCATCAGGAAAGGGGCAGAAAACATGGAAAGTAGAGATTGGGGCATAGAATTAACAGCTAGTCTTTTACATGGAAAAGGATCTACCGCACGTAGGACATTATGCCTGGCTGGGCAGGAGTTACCAGGACAATACCTCAGCGGACAGCATGGCCTTCCAGCTCTGTACTAGGCCCACGCTAACATAATCATGACAAGTAGGACATGTAAGTATCAGGAACAAGTCACCGGAGGCAGAAGCAGTATCCATCTTGAAGAGGATCAATGAAAGCAGGAAAAAGTCTCTTTTGAGCTCATTCATAACCACGAACACGTTTGGAAGGGTGGAAAGGCAGGGACAGTAGCACGCACCAGGCTGAAGGAACGTATGAATGAAAGCACAGAGGTGCGAGAGTAAAATGTCACTAGAACATAAGACAATCCAGGAAGGTCTCGAAACACACCGCGACCACGCCTGACTGTCATTCCCTTGCTAACTGTCTTGTAGATCAGGGCACGCTGTTGGCAAACGCAAAACTGATATTGCGATCCCACTTCACAAAGCTGAACCGTTTTCTGCCACTTTCCAACCAGGTACACCAACAAGAGCTCTCTGAGGAGTCCTTGGCGGCGGCAGCAGCAACAAAAAGGCCATAGCTCTCTCGAAGAATGTGCTTCTGCTAAGTTCTTCATATTTATAATGCTCTGTGACTCAACAGCATCACACAGATAAAGCCCAGAGGAAATGTTGCAGTTAATAAATTATTAAGCTGCTCTCCTTTAAAACATTAGGACTGGGCAGTACAAAGACTTGCCACAGCCTGTCAAATGCAAACGGATCTAAATCTCAAAAAGAATTATCTGAGCTAAGGAACAGCTGGCCCTGCAGATCCCAAGGCCCACCTGAGATCCCCTTCCTAGGGCCTGTCACTCTTAAAGACTTTAATGCTAATACAGTCAGTGAAACATAAAACCAAACCGAGGGAGGTGGGCGACAGGCACCCTCAGAGGATCTATCTCATACGTTGTAAAAATGACCTTTCAAGAAGTCGTCTGCTGAAATGCGGCTTCAAAACCACCAGCTCTGTGTCTGCAGAAGTGACTTAATTGATATCAGTGACTCTTTGATAAGATGAGGCATAATCAAATGTCTCCTTCGTCGTATTCCCTGTATTTAAATTTTACTCACTGAGCTAAAATGATTAGTTTTAAACATTTTTTAAAAAATTTTGTTTATTTATTATTTTTAAACATTTAGAAAAGTTTTATTTATTTATTATTTATTTAATTATGTTTAAACATTTTTTTAAAGTTTTGCTTATTTATTATTTATTTAATTATTTTTAAACACTTAAAAATTTATTTATTTATTTATTTATTTATTTATTCCATGAAGAGAGAGACCCCCGGTCTCAGCCAGCTGGGGATCAGCGTCACACAGGCATCCAGTGTACTCAAAGAGATCTCCAGACACGGACCCAGAACATTCCTACGTGGGTGTCAGCCATACAGGCATTGCATTTTACCACCGCACCGCCGGCCAGCCTCGTAAAACGACTAATTCTTAAAGTTATTACATGCATTTTTTTTCCCCCGACAGGTAAAATGGCTTCAAAATTACTTTAGCTCTATTTTGAGGTATAATTTCTAAGACCTGGGCATAGTTCTTAACCTCTTTTTTCCATCTACCAAATCCAAATTGGCTCATTTTGCTGAAATGGCTACAACAGGGGTCTGGCTTTGATAAGTTGTATGAATGTGTCGTTTCTGAGCACACAGTTTGTAGGGCAGGTGGGAAGGGCAGCTGGTGGAGGGATCAGATTAGTTGAAACACAAAACTAGTACTTTCATCTACGCCTCCCTCCCTCCCCAACACAA
Organism: Tupaia tana; assembly: GCA_026018925.1. Taxonomy (NCBI): domain Eukaryota; kingdom Metazoa; phylum Chordata; class Mammalia; order Scandentia; family Tupaiidae; genus Tupaia; species Tupaia tana. The sequence goes on from JAKSZU010000002.1 coordinate 157,409,626, forward strand.
GCAACTCTACTTACAATCAGGATGAAAAGTTGGAAAACATCCCAGTTTCATTTAAACGGGAAAAGAGATTTGACATGTTAATGATGTGGGATGTATTGAGAACAGCATCTTCCTTCCTTCTTCATTTATGACTTCAGACATTTCTAGAGGGATGTTACCATATAATTTATGTTTGAAATTTCAGTTATGAAAGAGACTAGATTTAATAACACGGACTAGGGGCTGGCAGCACAAAGGCAGGTCTCAAAGCCTCTACCTGGAGCTTCATCTCCGTCTACCTCGCTGCAGGCTATCAGCGGCTCTGGTTGAAGGAACAACTACTTCTGCTCATAGATGGCTAACCCTTTCAAAGTGGTCCTCGCATTTGTGATACAGATCAATGTCTCTGAGAGATCGGGGTGGCTACAGAGTTTCGCATTCAATTACATTTATGATCTAAACTCTAGATTCAAATGTCTGATAATACACGAGAGTAATAGCAAATTTCCAGATGTTCTATGAAGTTAATCTTCTACCAAATGTCCCAGGGGGAAAAAAAAACATTTAAAATAAATGCATATTGCTAAGTAGGATGGGTGTAGATTTTGCAGATGTTTGAAAAGCAGGCAGAGCATTTTAGACAAAGTTGTGAGAGAATATGGGATAGCTAAAAGTTCGTGCAGAAACTCCTGCAAAGTACCTACCCCACTTAAACCTCAAATATTTATCTATTAAATGTGGTTAATACTCCAATACAAACAGAGCTCAGAAGATTATTCCAAGGATTAAATGAGATACATCGAACGACTTAAATAGCCAATGCATAAGGCATAGAAATGGTTCGATAAGTGTTTATACATTAAATAAATGTTTGTGGCATTATCATCAGAAGACTGTTTATCAGGAAAATAACAGAAGCAGCCTTAAGAAAGTTTGATTTGGCTATGGCAGAGGATGGAGAGGGATCGTTAAGTTAGGGAGACCAGGTAGAAAGTAGTTTCTGTATTTTGCAGAAGAGGTGATGAAAGTCTGAACTAGAATGGGGGTGACTGGAAGGAAGGGGATGAGATGGTGCAGAGAACAGAAAAGCAACAGTTTACCGAGGTGGCTGAAAACACTGTAAGTCCCGAGACTTTATAAGCTCTTCATAATCTGTGGAAACCTACACCCCATTTGGGCCAACAAAGGAATGTTCACACACTTACAGAGAGGAGCAAAATGCCAAAGCAATACTGAAGGATTATTTATGTTTTTTCCTTTTTTTTTTTTTTCACAATGATTATCCCTTAGATTTTAAGATTTCTATTTTATGTATGATTCTCTCTCTCTAAAACACAAACACTCCAATGGTATTATAAAGCAGAAATCCTATCACTTCTATGTTAACAATACTCAGGCTTTCCTGTAAGAATCTCTTTTGTGGGAATCCATTCTCGTGATAGATTGCTTACTACTGACAAATACTAGGGTTCTAAATCATACTATGCTATGTGTACTAAATTCTTTAAGTTCATTCATCTATTTCTTCTGTGTGTGAGAGAGAGAGGTACAGAGATAGCAGCCCCAACTGGGTTTTGATGCCACGCCCAGCCCTAGTTTCAGCCAGCCCCAGATCATGGGCATGTGAGTACCTGGCATACTCAGAAGGCTCTGGATGTAAACCTGGAACACCCCCCATGGGGTCAGCCTCACAGAGCGTCTCATTTCTTTCTTTTTTTTTCTATTTTTTTTTTGGCTACAGGGCCTGTGCCATCGCCAGAAAGACAGGGAGAGACAGAGAGACAGAAAGTGAGAAATCACCCCCCCGGGGGGGGGGGGGGGATGGCCATGCCACAATCCCTTCTCCTCCATTTTCCTCTGGGATCTTGGGCATGCACGCACATGCGCCCGGCGTGAGTTTAAGCCACCGGGTCCAGGACTTGAACCGTGGTTGACTACATGGGAGTTCAACGACATAGCCATTACGCTAACTGCTGGTCCCAGTGTGTCTCATTTCTTAAAAAGAATTATTTATTTAATTACTATTAGTATGATTTAACTTGCTATAGGGCATGTGCACTCATGAGAGAGAAAAGAGAGAGAGAGAGAGAACAAGCTGCCAGGTTCAGTACTTGAACTGTGGCTGGCTATGTGGGAGTCCAGTGCCTTAACCACCATGCCACCTGATGGGCCCAGAGTGTCACATTTTACCACTGTGTCAACATCTGGCTCTCTACGTTTACTGAAATTTGTAAACAAAAGATAATTTTGTGAATGCTGATTGATCGGATGATTGATTTCCTCCAAACAGTAACTAGTTGTATTTGACATTTCTTCTTTAAGCTTTTATGTGTTTATTTCCTCCATGAGACAGAGAGACAGAGACAGAGAGAGATGGAGAGACACATTCCCTACAGGGTCCCCACACGGTGATCCACCTCCTGTCTCAGCTGCCCCAATCACAGGCATGTGTGCACAAGTGTGGCAATCTCAGGGAGGCACTGGGACACAATCCAGGACCTTCCCTGTGAGGATCTAGCTGCATCATCATCACTTGGCCCCTGTATCTGGCATAGCTAAATAAACGTTACAGGAGGCCATTGTTTTGGATGACGTTTCTGTTCTAGGCCCAACAGAACAGAATGAAATGCAGTCAGCCATGTTAAAATGTCATATAATCAGGGCTGGCAGGTGGCATGGTGGTTAAAGCACTGGACTCCCACATGGCTGACCACAGTTCAAGTCCTGGACCTGGTGGCTTTCTTTCTCTCTCTTTCTGGTCAAACTGAATAATAATTATAAATAAATAACAATTAAATATGTAATTTTAAAAACAAACACAAAAGTCATACAATCAAACTGAAGCCAAGGAAGCCAAGATATCCCCAAACATAAGAGTATTTTTTGAAAACAAAAGATTCCCGTATACTTGAATAGGCACTATGAAAAGAAGATTTATGAACAGCTTGTGACTTTCTTAGCAATGTACACTTGAAATAGCTCAAGATACTGTCTAGACTCCTTAGACATTTTGTTTCATGAACATCTATTGTTCAAATGCATTCCTCCTTTATTTTTTATTTTTATTTTTTATTTATTTATTTTTTAAAGAATTATTTTTATTTAACTTTATATATTTATTTTAATTTGAACAGAGAGGAAGAGGGGGAGAAAAGAGAGAGAGAGAGAGAGAGAGAGAGAGAGAGAAAATCACCAGGTCCTTAACTTGAACCGTGGTTGGCCATATGGTAGTCCGGCGCCCTTAACCACCATGCCATCTGCCGGGCCCTATTTTTATTTTTTATTTTTAAATTTTTGTCATAGGAGACATGTGCTTATCAGAGAGGTGCAGAGAGAGAGAGGGAAAGTGAGAAATCACCATCCAGGGAGGATGGCCACACTGTAATTCCTTATCCTCCATTCTCCTCTTGGAATTCACACACACACACAAACACATCTGGCCTGTTTTCCAAGCTGCAGGGTCTAGGTTTTGAACCAGTCAGTCGGCCATATGGGATTTGGTCGCTTTAACCACCACAGCACTGGCTGGCTCTCTTTTACCTTCTATTACTCATGTCTATTAGTTCCTACCTTCAAAATGCTTCAGTTACAAAACATGTGACAGACTCACTGTCACCACACTTTAAGATTAGCAAAGCGACTACAGGAGACCGTGAGTTCGTCCTGTTCCCCTTAACACAGAGCTCAGCCCCTCCTGCCGCACAAGACTCCTTGCTGCTCCCCCTTCCATTCGTGACTTGCGCCTTTAAATTCATCCTGAGATCTGCAGGCCCTCAGCACAGACTGTGTGGGCAACTTGGAGTCTGTGTGCCCAGGCACCACGGGGCCCCAAGGAACTCTTTCGCTGTACTTACTTTGCCACAGCCCTCCTTTCTAGGCTGCCAGTATTCGCCTTCTTTCTCTTACATTCTAAGTCTTTATACAGTGAAATTCTGTTGCTTATGACATAAGAAAATAGTGTGAATTTATAATATTCTTAAGAGTTTTCATTTTCTTGAGACAAACATTAATTTTCCTAGGTATATCGCCAAGTGATTCTTTTTTTTTTTAATTTGTCAAAGGGCATGTTGTACTCCCTGGAGACAGAGGAAGAGACAGACAGACAGAGGAAAAGTGAGAAAGCACCCCCAGTGGGGGCGGTCATGACACAATCCCTTCTCTACTCCCTCCCTCCGGGTGTTCTGGGCATGCACACACAAGTGCCCTGGGTGTTTTTCAGGCTGCCAGATCCAAGCGGCATGGTTGGCCATGTGGGATCCAATGGCCCTAATCTCCCCCACTGGCTGGACTGACAATTTTTCAAATGCAGTTTAGAGACCACTTTAGTTACTTTATAAGAATGTCACTGAAAATAATAATAAAAAAATGGGGCCAGTAGGTGGCATGGTGGTTAAGGTGCTGGATTCCTACGTGGCTAACCATCCATGGTTCAAGTCTCAGATCCAGCAGCATAAAAAATCACGAGAAATAAACAGATAAATAAATATTTTAAAGAAAGCCTTTTAAGAAAATAATAATAATCTATCCTTTGCAGAGAAAAAGCGTTATCTCATACAATAAAAACATATCTGTCATCTAGCAATAGTTTTAAGAAAGTGTCAATTTACATCAGCTTATTGTTAAAATAATTTTTATCTTAAATGCAAAGAAAAAGATAATTAAACTAAGCCATAAAAATTTCAAATTTCTTTTTTCATTAAACTTTCTATTCATTTTACTTTTAAAATAACTTGTAACAACTTTATCGAAGTGGTAATGGAGTTCTGTTAGAGTATAGTAAATTATCATCTTCATAAGATGAACAAAATTCAGTTTGCCAGACTGACTTTATAAGATTCCTTGTTTGGGTCAGCCAGTGGTGTGGTGCTTAAGGTGGCTGGATCCCACATGGCTTACTTTATGGTTCAAGTTCCGGACCCGGTGGTTTGAAAAAACATGCTGGGGCACGTGTGTGTGCATACCCAAAATCCCAATAGGAAAAAAGGAGAAGGAATTGCAACATAGCTCTCCCCCAACCAATTCTTTCTCTCTCTCTCTCTGGCTAGCACACACGCCCTATGGCAAAAAACTTAAAAAAAAAAAAGATTCCTTGTTTGTAAGATCACACACACATTCTCAACTCAACATTGTCTTTATTCGATGTTTGGGTGAATTCTGAATTTAATTTTGACAAACAGAAGGATTTCTTCTTTCTGAAATACCTAACGATGTATTTGTACTTACAACAATGGGAGATGTAATTTAATATATGTAAAAATGAATCTGGGGCTGAAGAATGATTCTCTACACTTACATTCAGGCCTTCTCCTTGGGGTTGTTGATCTGTCTTGTAAATTCCCTAGCACTGAGGCCAGAGTGCTCTTTGTCAATAGAAAATCTGTAAACCTATTTTGTAGGAGATGGGGCTTATTCAGCTTTGGAGACTTAATACTAGTTTAAGCACTCAAGCCAAGTAAGGGAGGGGGGCACTTGAAAAGAAATGTGGAATGTAGGCAAGAGGGGATAAAGGGGGACAAGAAAGGGGAAGACGCATGAAAGCAGTCTGAGAAAAGGAAGAGTAATTAGAGGAGGGAGCGAGCAGGAAATCGCGGAGACAAGGCACGGCTGCAGTGGGGAGGCTCGAGTTGCAGGAAGGGGCTCAGTTGTATTTTCGGAGCAGCGAGAATATCCACTCTCTCTGGCACCACGGCAAAGGAAACACAAATATTTCAGTATCGGTGGTGTTTTGAAAAGCCAACGGGAAGGAACGGAAAGAGCACATTTATTCTACTTGTTTTTTAGCTGGTGAGAGGGCTTCCTTCCTACGGTTAGTAGGGGCAATGCATCTAACAGAAGGCATTTCTTTGTTTACACTTCTTGTTTGTAAACACGCTTCCCACAATGCTTCAACGACACCTCCCTGCGTTCCCTCCGCGCTTGTCTCTCGGAGTAATGGTACTAAATGAAGAACAGTTCGTACTTTTCATGGAAAAAAAATAGTAAATTGCACCACACAAGACATTTTCAAAGAAAACTTTGACTGCCAATTTTTTCTGAGTATAAACACATTAACTCCTTTCCCTTAAAATTTCGGCTCTGCGTAAAATGTCACATGTGAGTAGTATACATTTCTTCATCAGATAAAATCTACTTCTCAGGGTGAGTGTGGGAGACAGGAGCAGCGTTACTGAGCCACGTGCCAGGGCTTTTCTCAAATTCCTGCCCTACCCGTACCCCTGAGGGACGCTGAAGGCTGGGCTTCCCAGGCCCGAAGAGGAGGATGGAGAGCGCCAAAGTCCTGCTGGCTGAGGAAGGGCGAGATGGCCGTGAGCTAAGGGGACATCCCCTCTGGGCACAGGGACAGTCCTGTCCCAGCAAGGGCATAGTTAGCTGACTTTACAGCATTTTCTTGGGGTAAAACCACTGCTTGTCATAGGGATGAAGAATCTCCTGGATCAAACTTTAGATTCCTATGAGTCCTCTTGAGTGAGTGTGTGTGAGTGTGTTCTTGTTTTTGTTTTGTTTTTCTTTTTGACAAGGTTTCACAATATAGAGATCCCCCTGCCTCAGCCTCCTGAGGATCTGACTGGGACAACAGAGCTAGGGTGGGCCAGGAATTGAACTCGCGCCTCCCATGTGGCCTCAGACATCCTTCAGAGCAGCATGGTCCAGTGCGCGATACCTCGACTGGCCTGAGTTCTCTTTGTGACAAGGCTGCGACCCTGCTCACCCTTCTCGTGCTCTCTTGCTAAGTCTGCATGGCCCAGTTTTAGCAAGAATCCTGCTAAGTCGATTTGGAGAGAATCCCCACCCTTGGCATCTCACCAAGTTCCTCATCTCCCACTTTTTATATATAAGCCCTAGGCCTGCCTCCAGCTCCAGGAAAGAGGCAGGATGGGGTCAAGGAACTGGCGGGAAGGCCGTGTGTGTGTGTGTGTGTGTGTGTCTCACGGAATATACGGAAACACTTTTTTAAAATCCTGTTTAATTAGTTTACGAAGAAATTCCCCTATCCTTGATGTCTCCTCGTAGTAATGTGTATCTCCTGCCCGCACCCTCAATCTGCTCCTTGACTATAAATACCCGCTTGTTCTTGTTTATTCAGAGCTGGGTCCAATCTCTCTTCTCTACTGTGATGGATTTGACACCACGTACGATAGCCCTGAATAAAGTCTTCCATATCATTTCCACAAGCGTCAGGATAATTTTCTCTGCACCACCACCAGGGAGTAGGTCGTCCCAGCTCATGGGATCCTGCGAAGGGATGGTAAGAGCCACAGCAAGGGTGACTGGCATGGCAGCGGCTCGTTCTGAAAGCCAGGGCCAGGACGTCACCTGGTCTGGCATCAAGTACTCTAAAGAGGGAAAGCTCACTTGCCTAAGTGGGACCATGGCGATGGGTTCAGTTTGTGAAAAGCGCGGTTTTGTTTTGTTTTGGTGTGTGTGTGTGGGGGGAGTTGTCATAGGGCACGTGTGCTCACCAGAGAGAGACACAGAGAAGGAAAGTGAGAAACCACCTCCCAGGGGAGATTACCACGCCACAGTCCTGTTCCTTCTATTTTCCTCTGTGGACTTTGGGCACATACACACATGCACCTGGCATGATTCTGAAGCTGCTATGTCCAGGACTTGAACTATGATTGGCCTGGTGGAGTCCAGTGCCTTAACCACCACGCCACCTACTGGGCCATCAAAAGAAATTTTTTAAAGGTCAGATGAATTGAGGACTTAAGGTTTCAACCTCTGCCTGCCTTTTGATACCCAGAATTAATCTAGCTGAAAGATCAGGCCAGTATTATGGACAGTAGTTCTGAAGCAGCCTTAGTACCAAGAATCTGAAACCTAAAAAAACAGCAGCAGAACCAGCAGATGATGTAATAGTTGTGTCGCTGCACTCCCATGGTTCGAGTCCCAGACCCAGCAGTTTAAAACTCATGCCAGGTGGGTGTGCATGTGTGCCCAAGATCCTGAGAGTAGAATAGCGGAGAAGAGTTTGCAGAGTGACCATCCCCCCAGGAGATGACTTCTTGCTTTCTGTCTTCTCTGTCTCTCCGGTGAGCTCACACGCCCTTCAGTAAACATCTCTATTAAAAAAAAAAAAAAAAAAAAAAAAAAAAAGACCACCAGGAATTAGCACTTAGATTATGAGTTTGGAAAATAAACATGGTACAGATAAAAAAGGTCTTCAAGGCAACGGCTCCACAGTAATATTTAACCCATGGTTCTCTCAACGCTTCTTGGAAAAATCCTTCACCTTCAGCGTGGATAAGAAAGGGGGTGAGGTTGGCTGGGAATGACATTGCTCAGCTAAGCTATTTTGAATGTGAGAAATTCAACAAGATGCCTGGGTATGATTTTGAAAATATCTGAAAAGAAAAAACATTAAAGTAGTGAAACTATATCAGACAATGAAAGTCAGTTCAATGAATCTACTACCTAGTTTAATGTGATTAAAATCAAGAGAAATTACCGAAGTGTAGTCTCTTTGAGAATTAGCTCCCTTTTTCTTCTTGTAAGTGATGAAAAAATGATCTAAGCATTCTCTATCTACTTGCATCTTGATATGATTTTATCTTTAGCAACACAATTCTTTGGCTGTCTTAATGGCTACAGTCAGTCAATCAAATCCACATATTTAACAAACTACCATATAATTCCCTTTTCAATAAATGCTATCAGAACATTATCCTAGGTGGTTTCTCTGCTGTCATTGCTCCAAAAGCAAAATGCATATTCTAATTCTTGCAATGTCAAAAACATTCACTTGATACTTTTGTTTCCCAGGGGAAAACAATGAGAGAAATATCAACAAGATTTCTTTTTTCCCTTTGAGTAAATAATACCCAGCTCTTCATTAAGGAAACAACGGCCACAGAACCTTCTGTGGCGTTTCCTATCTCAATTCAAGTCTAGATTATTGTTTTCCTTCTTCATAACGATTACTTTTTCTTCAGTAGTTATGGATCTTGGGCCACCAGGTGGTGTGGTGGTTAAGGGCACTAGACTCACACATGGTTTGAGTCTGGGCTGACTGTGGTTTGAGTTGCAGACCTGGTGGCTTGCTTTTTCACTTCCTCTCTCTCCCTTTCTCTGTCTCTCTCTCTTTTGCTTTTGCTCTCTCTTGCTCTCTCTCTCTGATCAAATTAAAACAAACAAATAAAGTTAAATAAAAATAATATTTTTAAAAAGTTACTGATCTTTGCTTCACCCTAAACCATCTTGGGGTCCTTAGTCTTTTTTCTAGACATTCTATGGCCCCTCTTTCTTACAGGTTGACAGAGACATAACTGGAGTGGACAGGGAGCTACAAATACACACGAGGGATCAATTTATCTTCAGCCAGGGAATTGACTAATAGGTTTTCTTCCTGTCTCTAATTTCTCTGATTTCCCCCATCAGGGGATTCATAGACCAATTCTTTCCTAGCTGTCAAAAGCACCTGCTCTCACTCCTGGGCTCCGCCCTGGTCGGGTGCCCTTACAGCTGTTGGAACTCCTCCCAGCAGAGCACACACTTCCCTCAGGGAGGCCATGTCAGGCGAGGGCTCCAGCACACAAGACTTCTGGACAGCGTCAGCCGGTTGCTGGCACAGAGGCCGTGGGAGCGTTGCCCATCCCGCAGACCAGGAGGCCCTCTCATCAACTGCCTCCACGCTTCGGGGGCCGAAAAGAGGAGGTTCCATGTGAGGTCAGGAAGACAAAGAGGGTGTGCAGCAGAGACTTTCGAGATTTTATGAAATCCTTCCGGGATGTCAGCCAAAGCCTGGGTTAACCTTGATTGCATCACTGGTAAACTAATCACCCCGTGTCAAAATGGGAAAACAAGACGTGGCCTTGGGAGATTTTGGAAAATGGGTATGTTTTAAGATGACACATAGTAACCCTATATACCTATAGGGTACAGGGCTTTTTGTTTGTTTTTAGCACATGAATCCAATGTGTACTGATCAAGACAGTGTAATTAGCACACCCATCATCCCAGTATTTACCATTGTTTAGTGCTGGGAACATTCAAAATCTTGTCTTTTTAGCTATTTTAAAATACGTGATAAATTATTATTAATTATAGTTACTCAATTGTGCTACCGAATGCTAGAACTTATTCCCATAAACTAATTGTCATTTTGCATCCATTCACTAACATTTCTCTATTTTTCTCCCCTTTCTCTATCCTTCCCAGCATCTAGTAACCCGTGTTCACCTCTCTGCTTCTCGGAAGGCAACCTCAAGTTTCCACGTGTGAGTGAGAGCATGCAATTTTTCTTTCTGTGCCTGGCGTATTTCGGTTCACACGGTGTCCTCCAGCTTCATCCATGTTGTCTCTAATGTGTGGAGTCCATTCCTTTTCATAACTGAATAGTATTCCTGTGTGTGTGCACGCGTGTGTGTGCGCACGAGTGTACTCCACACTTTCTTTATCCATTTATCTGTTGATGGACACTTTGGCTGTGTCCTATCTTGGCTATTGGGAATAGCACTACAACAACCATTGCCATGCAGATATCTCTGTGACATACTGATTTCCTAGGAAATTGACGAGTTCTGTAAACTGCACACATTCTCACAGTTGGGAGACATTTTAAGTAGTAATTCTGACTATTTTTTCATCTGTTTTTTTTTTTTTTTTTTTTTTTTTTTTTTTAATATGTAGTTCAAGGAGCCTGGTGTGCTGTAGATTAAGCATCCACAACTTACAAATCCTAAATCCAAACTGTTCCTGAAACTTTTTGACTGTCTATATGACACCAAGTGGAAAAATCCCCTCCTGACCTCATGTGACAGGGTCACAGTGAAAATGTTGTAATAGAAAAATACTGTATAAAATTACCTTCAGGCTATGTGTATAAGGTGTCAGCGAAACATAAAAGAATTTCATGTTTAGACTTGGGGCTGCCCCAAGATATCTCATTATTTGTATGCAAATATTCCAAAACCTGAAAAAAAAATCCCAAATCTCAAACACTTCTGATTCCCAAGCATTAATAAGAGGACCTCTCACTCCTTCTGTATGATCAAAACTGATCAATATTAACAGCATATGTGTGTGCTACGAAGAAGCAGAATTTATACACAGCAGGACACATACACATGTATTACACACCGCTTATTAATGCAACCCAAACCCACAAATATTTGCTGCTTGTCTACTTGACACCAGGCACTGTACCAGCCATGGGGGATACGACAGGCCAAGTGGACATGGCCCCTGTCTCAACAGTTTATGGTCTGAGGAGGTCCTTTCTTGTCTTGCCTTCCCTTCCCTTTGACTCTAGTCCAGCCGAACCTTAACTAGCCCTTCAGGGAACAGCGACACCAGCTGTTTTTCTGAACTAGCTAACACGCACTTTGTGCTGACAGAACTCCACGCACTTGCGTAAATACTGGCCGTGGATCATCTAGTTTTCTCTCCCCAAAGCCCTGTGAAGTAGATACTCTTATTATTAACTCCATTTATAGGTGGAGAAATGGAAATGCCAAGAGAAGAAAAACGAAGGCACAGTTCATGGTGGAACTGGAACACGGGACCAGGCCGTCTGGCTCCAGAACTGGAGTCTAGAATATACGCTCTGGCTGCACAGACTCCTTGAAGCTTTCCCTCTCATTCAGGCGCTCCCCCTAAACGGTTCTACTCTATACTGCCACATTACCATTTGCTTTGCAAAGACAGAGTTTCACTATATGATAATCCCGATCTCAGTCTCCTGCATAGCTGAAACCAGAAGCGAATGCCACTACCTCAGCTTTTCAGGGAAGAGTAGGAATTGAAGCCGGGCTGTCCGTGAGGCCTCAGCCTGCCAAGTAGGGCATCACCCATGTGCACCCATGACTGGGCTGACCTTTCTTTTTCCCAATATATCTCCGATCACGCTATTCTCTTCCCCAGAGGACTCAGACTAGCATGAAAAGCTCTGTCCAATATTTCTCTAACCTATCTTTGCTATTTCCAGACAACTCTCAAGTGGGTGGCACATACTTAGGGAACTTGGACAATTCATGTCCCCCCATACAGTCCACTTCCCCTTTCCCCATTTTTATCCTGTTCTCTTTTCCAGAAATGCACTGCTAGTCTCCAGACACGTATCACCCACATCCTTTAGTTTTTATGAAAATCCAAACCTGATGGCCTGTCTTCCTGGTTAGAAACACCAGTTGCTTTGTGAATGTCTAGGGAGGGTACATACTCAGTTATTTGTAGTCTCTCGGGCAATTGTTTTTATCAGAGCTGAGTTCTAAAGTCAGACTGGCCTTAGTTCAATTCCATCTCTCCAGATTTTTAGCTTTGGAGTCTTAGCTTGCAATTTTTTTTTTTTTTATTGTAAAGAATGACTTATTTAATTTTATTTCTAATTATTATTTTAAAAATTTTCTATAGGACCCATGCATTCAACAGAGAGAGGAAGCAAGTTTCCATGTCTGGGACTCAAACTGTGGTCAGCCATGTGGAAATCCCACGCCTTAACCACATTTGCGGCCTCACCCAAAATAATTTTTGAAAATTTCAAATTCATTGAAAATCTAAGCTCTATAAAGCCCAACCTTCTTCTCCAACCATCTTTCATAGTTATGCCAATCTTCCTCTTGAACCTTTAGAGGCCTGCTTTCAGTTTTGCACACACTCCAGCAAGCTCTTGCAAATCTGAGGCCTCCCCAGTGCTCTCCTTCCACCTGGAACCTCTCCCACTATGTTATCTGACGTGTTGGTTTGCTTCCCTCAAGTCTGAGCTTTAAATCTGTCACATTTTCAGAGACTTCCCTGATTACCTGATCCAAAGATGTTTCCCCCTCGTCCATTCAGAATACTCCCTCTCAACAAAGCCAGTTTTTTCCTGGTTTGTGGTATGATTACGTATTCTTGTGGTTTATTTATGTACGGTCTGTTTTTCCCACTAGACTTGTAAGTTCCCGTAAGGACGGGGAACATGTGTGTTTGGCTCATCACAAGCTCCCTAGCCGTCTGCACACTGGCACAAAGAGAAGCTCAAGAAAGACAAACAGGCCCAGCCTGGTGGCATGGTTGGTAGCCAATTCGACTGCTTTGCTGGAAGCCACACAGCTACTGAGGGTTTGTATCCTCAGGGCGGCTTGAAAAAACACCAGGTGTGAGCATGGGTGCCCAAGATCCTTCCAAGAGAGGGTGGGGGGGAAGAGGATCCCAGTGTAATAGAACCCTGTCTAGGGGGCTTCTCTCTGCATCTCTGTCTCCTTCTCCTTCTCTCTCATATGCACGCACATGCTCACTACTAACATGAATAATATAAATAAACTTAAAAAAAGAAAAACATATATAAATCTCTCTTTTTTCATTTATAAAACAGGAGTAGCAATAACCCAAGCTCATTCTTGTTTTCTTTCTTTTTTTTTTTTTTTAAGGATTTGCTATAGGGCACGTGTGCTCGTGCAAGAGGAAAGAGAGTGATAGTGAGAAATCAGACCCCAGGCAGATGTCATGCCGCAATCCTTTCTCCTCTATTCCCCTCCCGGGATTTTGGGCATGCATGCACACATGCCCAGTGTAACCTTTCAAGCTGCTGGATGTGGGGATTGAACCGCAGTTGGCCATGTGGGAGTCCAGCATTGTAACCACTATGCCAGCTGCACCAGCTCACTGCTTTTAAGAAGCTGAGCAGAAAGTGTGCACAGAGTACATGCTCAATAAATGTTAGTTACCCCAAATCCACTTCTGAATGAACATCCCGAAGGGAGCTGCCATCTCTCTGTTCTCACACAAGCTAGCACAGCACAGTAAGTATCGTGGACATCTATCAATATTCGAGTCTAATTAGGCATGTTATCTGAAATTGCGAATTGTCAATTCGGCCAAATTTACTTGATTTGATTCAGATATGGAGTATCGCTTCTCCATGATCACACAATAAAACAGCCACTCAAACTTCACAGTCGTGACAAAGTGCACATACAGGAGTCTATGGTAATGTGTACCCTTGCTTTTACACACTGTGAAGAAGTCACAGAAACTTTTCTTCCTCAGTACAATGTAGAGATCATATACATGTATGTGATGATATGTGGGTCATGGGAAAAGTCCTGATCTATTTTTCTATGTAAGAATGAGTCCTGGGAACCAGCAGTTAGCGTAATGGCTATGTCGCTGGACTCCCACGTAGTCGACCGCGGTTCGCGTCCCGGACCCGGTGGCTTAAAACTCACACCGGGCGCGTGTGCGTGCGTGCCCAAGATCCTGAGAGGAGAATGGAGGAGAAGGGATTGCAGTGTGACTATCCCCCCTGGGGGGTGATTTCTTGCTTTCTGTCTCTCTCTCTCTCTCTCTGTCTGTCTGGCGAGTGCACGCACCCTGTAGCGAAAACCTCTCCAAAAAAAAGAATGAGTCATGACTTTTCCGTGGACCCAATAAATAATACTTTATTTTTTATATATACATGACTTATTGTGTATACTATGTATCAGAAACAAACAAAGAAGATAATTGGATGAGAAAAATAACTGATTTAGGGCCTAGTGGTTAAGGGTTAAGCTGACCATGTGGTTCAAGTCCCAGATCCAATAGCTTGAAAAACATATCAGACTCATGTGCCTGAGTGCCTAAAATCCGAAAAGGATGGAGAAACGCAGAAGAGAGTGGTGTGAGCATCCCCCACTGTGGGGGTAGTGAGGTGCTTTCTGCCCCTCCCTCTTTGTCTCTCTCTGGTGAGCACATGTACCCTCTGGAAATTAAAAAACAAAAACAACAACAACAAAATCTACTGATTTAATGCACTTATATACAATTTAAAAATTTAATTGTTAAACAAATGGAGTTTGAAAATGTTTGCAAAGAAATGTAGGATTCCTTAATAGGAACCTAATTGTTCCAATCTTAACGTATGGGTCATTAGCAAGCTGTCCGGGAAACAGACGAGGCACTAAACTAAAAATGCGCTACGGGCTGGGTGACCATTTAATTTCATGACCAAACCAGGACATTTTTAAGAGTGAAAGGAAGCAGCGTTGATTACACTGGGACAGCACACATAAACCTGGATTCTTTCAGGGTTTGACATCTTGGTGTCTGGATTTGTGAAAAGCTCAAATTCTGACCTTACAGCACCAAAAAACCCCAAAAAACAGAAACCAGATTTTGTATTTTTCAGTCTACCTTCGTCCAGCGTTTTCAACTGCGTCTGTCTTTACTCCTAATAATGTAATTTTTTCTCTTTATTTATGATAGAGTATGAATGTGTGTGCACGCATACGTGAGAGTGACAGAGACAGAGAGGCAGAGGGAGGTGACTCTTAGGGTCTAGTCACACGGTGGTCCCCTTCTTCCAGTCCTCCAGCCTGTAAGATCCTCACATACATGCCAGCGTGTCTCAGGAGACTGCCCAGGGATGTGAACTGTGGTCACCATGTGGGATCCAGCTTCTCTTGGGCAGCACATTTGCTGCTGTGCCACAGAGCGGGCCCTGATAATGTAATCTCAGGACATAATTCAATGCAACATAATATTCGCTTAATATCTGATTGCCCCAGGTGAGGTTTACAGAAAAACAAATAAAATGATTTTATTTAACTTTATTTATTTATTTAGTTATTTTAATTTGACCAGAGAGGGACAGAGTGAGTGGGGGTTAGGGAGTGAGAAAGCAAGCTGCCAGGTCTGGGACTTGAACCACCGTCGGCCATGTGGGATTCCAACAGCCTTAACCACTATGGCACCTGCTGGCCCCGAAAAACAAAATTTTGACCACAGAACGAGCCCAATTCAGAACTGCCTCCGCTTCAGCCAACTCCCTGCTCCCCCTTCTGCTGTTCCAAGCTTAGGACTCCCAGCGTGACTGCCTTCATCTTTCATTTGCACACATCTCAACTTATATCTGAATTCGTATTTTCAAAACATGTTGGCTCATTGCATGTATTGCATTTTAGATGATATTTAATATTGAGGTGAATAATTTAAAGAGAAAATATCAAGGGCTCGAAATGAATATCTTTAAATACAACGCAATCAGGTAGATATTTCTGCACTGTTTGGTGACACGACTGTGGTGATACTGAGTAACTGCTGACAATTAGTTAGAAGACGGAGCAGAGGTCTTGTGCGAAAATCACTCCCAAGTGACAAAATATTGAAAATTCAATTATACTCTGTTTATTACAGGCTTACATTAGCAACTATATTCCTAATAAAGACCTTGATAATAAACAAATTAATGGGAACACAGGGGAGTACTTTCAGAAATATTTTTTCTCTTTATAGTATTCTATAATATTGATCTGAATGTGCTCTAAAAGACAGCGTAAACCTCGCCAAGGAAATTCCTAACATAAATTATTTGCATAAAAAGATATGATATATTAAGTACTCAAGATTTTGAAAATAATTTTCATCTATATTGGCAATGTGCAATACATTGAATGTTTAAAATTTTAAGCCGTGCAAGTGCATAAATCACCTAGGAAAGAAAACCTAGCGAACGCAAATAAGAACCCATAATAAGGGATGCACAAATGGTCTGAATTCTAATTAAAACACTATGTCATAGAAGTCGGTGCGTTCATTCTCCTTTAACAGATGTGATTTTTTAAAAAATTACAATATAAACTGCTTTTAATATATTTTCACCAAAGTCAGAGTATGTAAGCATCTCTTTTCCATCAAGTAAATCAAAATGATTATCTGCATAGGGTTAAGTTTGTCTATTGATTCCTTCTGTCATTTTCGGACATCGTGCCTAGCTTCGAGGACATTTTATTCATTCACTAAGTGGTTGAAAAATGTCAACTGGGCATCTACTTTGGGTGTGGCTCTATTGCGACATACTCCATGGAATAGATTTAGAAGCTGCCTCTTGCTGCGACATCTACAATGTAACGCAGGGGAAAAAAAAGACAGATAGACGGACAATCTCAAAATAATGTAGTCACTGCCAAAGGCCCTAGAAACGTTAGCAAGAAGAAACACTGCAGGAATTTAGAGGCAGTCCAGTTCAATTACCCTTTGGGTTACAAGGACAACCGAAAGGAAGAGGCACTTAAGCTGAGCCTTGAAAGATTGAAAGGATTTTGATTGGTAAAGAGTAGCTATGAGGTTGGTGTAGATTGTCAGCGTGGCACAGCCACAAGAAGACAAGAAGACGTGGTTTATTCACAGGCTGGCAAATAATAGAGAAGAGTCCATTATAACACACTCATAAGGAATCTCGGGGAAAAAGGAGATAAGATTATCTGGCGTTTAAATAACAGGCTAGATAAACTTAGAGAATTTAAGTCTTCCTAAGAAGACTGATTCAACTTCTGTCCTGTCTTCACTAGTGAATAGGAATCTAAAAAGCCAAGATCAAAAGAATTGGAGGAAGGAAATAAACATTTCTAGATGTAAGAAAAGGACAAAAAAAGGGGAGGTTAGAAATTTGAATGACATAATTTACACACTCCCAATATACTTCAGACTAAAAAAAGTTGTGACATAAATAGTTTGGATTTGATGTAAGTACACGGCGATGGAAAGATTTCAAGTAGGCAAGTAAGACAAAGTAATAAGCTTGATATTTTGGAAATGGTAAACGGGAAGAAAAAAATAGAATACTGAGCTCTACTTGGGAGAATCATTTGGTGTCGTGATGAAAACTATATAATGCTAGGCATCATGTAAGTTCAGGATGTCTTTAAAAAACTGTAGCAGTTTATGTTTAAAGACCTTCATCTATCAATTCCATTGTGGAAGAGTTTAGTATGTGTTTAGTATGTAACTCACATTTGCAGTTTAGATGGCAACAATATGATTTTAAATAGCGAGAGGAAGAGAAGGGGTATCAAAGAGGTGCTCGGTGGCCAACAAAGAGCGTGACTCAAAATCAGATATAAGGCTAGCCTGTGGTGTGGTGGTTTAGGCGGCTGGATCCCACATGGCAGACCACATGGTTCAAGTACCAGATCCGGCTGCTTGAGAAACATGCTAAGCAGGTGTGCCTGTGTGTCCAAGATGCAGAAAAGGAGAGAGAGAGGGAGGAGAAGGGAATGTGGTATGATCATCTATCCACACGAGGGGTGCTTTCTCACACACCCCCCTCACCACCCTGCCAGCTCTATCTGGGGAGCACAAATGCCCTTTGGCAAAATTGGAAAAAAAAAATTAACTCAGATTTAGTCTATAAAACAATAAAGATTATAGTGATTCCATTTGTAACAAAACACTGCAACAGAGTTAACCTTTAGAGGAAGAAAGGGACATCTGAACAATGTATTGTCTGAAATAAGAAGAACTTAGTGGAAAAACATGAAAACAGACAAAGCATGTGACTCAAGAGATCTGAAACGCACAGGAGACTCTAGTCCTATTAGAGTTCTTCTTGAAATACTAAATACTAGACACCCTGACAGGTTGTGTTTTTCAGTTTTGTAGTCCCTGAAGGGTCAGGAATACTGCTTTGGCTGTGTTTGTTGAATGAATAAATGAAAAACAAAGTAAGGAAAACTTGATAACAATGTTTTTATAACAATGGGGAAGTTGAAATAATGTTTAAAAATGTAGTATCGCTGGCAAGGGAAAGCCAAAGAGCTTCAATGACATCCCCTCCATAGGGAAGTCAGAACCCCAAGAGCTCCCCTTCAAGGACTCCAGTGCAAAGATCAGAAGCTCCGCCCTGGAAGTTTCAGTTTAGAGACCTTCAGGGCAAGGCTAATGAACTTGTCGGGGAAGGGAGGGGCCAAATAAAAGCTCCAGTGGGCTTGCCCATCAGGCCTTCTCCACAATCCAGCAGGGGCTTTTTTGTCTTGACTTTAAAGAGGCAAAGAGAAATACAGTCTCCTTTCTCAGAAGCACTGGAAGCTACAAATGGGAGAGGTGTCCCCCGCCTTTATGAAGAGGTCAAAGAGATGACAAGCATATACATTGCCCAGACAATGGGAAGCTGTATACTAATTTAAAAGTCAATGAAGCAAGTAATTATAGGACTTATTCCCTGTTAATGCTCCTTCTGAGTAAATTATTTTTTTCCTTCAACATGGGACAGATCACCACTATTGATTATGTGAACACAAATTTTGAAAACTTGTCTATTTATAACAACTCTTTTAAAAAATGATTCATTTTATTTATTATTATTTTTAAATTTGTTATAGGGCACATGCATGGATGAGAGAGAGAGAGAGAGAGAGAGAGAGAACAAGAGAACAAGCTGCCAGTTCTGAGATTCTTTTTTTGGGGGGAGAGGTTTTTTTTTTTGCTATAGGGTGCTCGCCAGGCAGACAGAGAGAGACATAGAGACAGAAAGCAAGAAATCACTCCCCAGAGGGGATGGCCACGCTGCAATCCCTTCTCCTCCATTCTCCTCTCGGGATCTTGGGCACGCATGCACACGTGCCCAGCGTGAGTTTTAAGCCACCGGATCCAGGACGCGAACCGCGGTTAACTACGTGGGAGTCCAGTGACATAGCCATTACGCTAACTGCTGGTTCCCCCAGGTCTGAGATTCTAACTGCAGTTGGCCATGTGGGAGTCCTATGTCTCAACCACTGTGCCACCTGCTGGTCCCTATAATTACTCTTATAATTAGTGCTGTTGCATCTCCTATTTATTTTACTACTAAAAACAACTGTTTATTTCATCAATTATCAAATATCTATTTTTGGAAAAAAAATACTGCAGGATGAATATATATTCTAGGCAACGAATGGAAAAAATAGATGCAATTAAAATATATTTGGAGCATAATAAAGAAGATATTAATAAAGGCTGCTGCCAAGTATCTTTTTAAAAATTTGTAGAGACATCAGTGTCAGACTTAACATGGAAAATATGCAAAATACAGTTAAAAGAAAGATACTACTGGTTTGTTTTTCATAACATAATGAATCTGTTGACAGTACATATATTTCTGTTATTTATAATCCTATAGTGACAAGAAAATGTCACCAATTACTGGCTACAATGACAGAACACAATTTATTCCTAATGATTTATGCCTGTTAGAGGAAAAAAAAAGTAGGTTCTTCTTATAAGACAGCTACCATTCTATTTCCCAAAAACAGTTTTTAACTGGAAGTATGTTTGCAAAGGATAACAAGTTATTTTTGCTAATGAGCGTTCGCATGATTTACCTATATAACACCTAAAGCTGCACACTAAAATAAGACATTCTAAGGTTTATTTTTAAAACAGATAAAAACAGAAAATTAAGTTCATAGAGCAGCCTTCGACTCACATATTGTATTCTCTTTTAAACCCAGGTGTCTCTAAAATTACATTGACTTTTCAGGTGTACGAAAGAGATTTAAAAAACTACTAACGTAGGCCTTCCCATAGATATTTATTGCTCATTCTGGCTTATTAATAGCTGCAGGCTGGAAAAAAATGCCTATTTGAACACTTCAGTTACAAAGAAATTAGAATGATGACATAAGAGGGAAAAGAAGGGAGAGAGTCTGGTAATTATAAGCCGGATGGGAAATCAAACATTATAATGCTGTTGTATTCGATTGGCAAGATTGGAAGACGTGAGGAGACAGTTTAAAGGCAATCCTTACCTAGTTATCTATAGCGATCTACAAAATAAGAATTTTACAGAAAATTCTAAAGAAATCCAAAATTGAAATTGGGAAGTTATGAAGCAGGAGGACGGGAACGGCGACAGTAATACATGTTTTTAATGGTGACAGTAATCTCTCTAAGACTTGGGTCAGAGTCGAATGAAAAGGTCGTTAAATGGGATTTAACTGTTGAAAACACATTTGAGGGTAGACATCATGCTTTTTAACAGTGTGGATATACATTATAAATGCTAAAAATAACTTTGGGCAGAAACATGGGGTTACCATTATTAGGAAGGCAAAAGAGGGCCAGCTGCATCGCCTGGTGGGTAAGGAACTTGGGTCTCACATGGTACACCTGGCGGTTCAAGTCTCGGACATGGCAGCTTGAGAAACACACCAGGTGCATGTACATGCTTGTCCGGAATCCCGACAAGAAGGAGAGATAGAGGGGAAGCGTGTGGGGGGATCATTCCTCATGGGGGTGCCCTCTTCATCTTCCCACCCCTGGCAATCACACACACACTCTGGGGAGGAAAAAAAAAAGGCAAGAGAGATGCTGGGCACTCACGTTAACAGCCAATAAAATATACGAAAGTGTGTCTGTGTGTGGGGGGGGGTGTGAGAAAGAAAGAGAGAGGGAGGCGTGAGAGAACTTTTGAGGTCCTCAGTAACAAAGGAGACATGATGAATTGGGAAAGAGCTCATGAAATAAAAATGATTAAAGCTAAGAGGAAGGACCAATTTATAAAGGAATAAGTATTGGGTCTAGTAAGTTTTGAGGAAAAAAAGAAAGGATAACATCTTGTTTTTTCAAGTACAAGAAAGATCATGACATGACACTGACGACCAAAACCTCCCCATTTCATACCCCAAACTTAAGACAAAAAGCAGGAATATTTTCTAATTAAACACAGACACGGTAAAACTCAGAAACGATGCTATGTAGTACAGTTGTGTCTCTCTGGGCTTCTTTACAGAGAACAGAACCAATGTCTTGCATGGTCCCTGCCAGCCTTATGATTATGATGTTCAATTATCTGGAAGGTCTTTAGTAACATAAAGTAGAATGATTTGCAGAGATTATTTCCCCTAGAAACAAGCTGATAATCACATGACTATTCTTCCCGTGAAATAATAAACTGAACCAGATTGTGTTTGGAGAGTCTGTGTTATCACAAGAAAGACACAGAAAATGATACACGGGGAAATTTGTGGTAGGAATGATTAATGTATGGGAATCAAGTATGACCCTGCTTAAACAAAACAGTATGTCCCACATCAAGTCCCTCTCTTTGAAAAGCCAGTGAAAGAGGAAGAGAAAATGTTACCGACTCTTTTTTGTTTGTTAAAATTGTCTTAATGATCTTGTTAAAAAGACTGATTGACACATTTAGGTAATACCAGTTATTTTTGTAACAATTTAATAGATTAAGCACAGTACTTGCTTAATATGCATGGTAGGATATTTGCCAAAAATTTCTGCCTGAATATAACTAAGTTTTCTAGTAAAATACCATAGAATTCTTAATATTTATTTGGATAAAATTCTAAGCATTGAAGCACATTTATTTTAGGAATCTGAACTGACTGAGTAATGTAGATGGAATGTTAGTCAAAATAAAAGATAAAACTTTAGGCAATAGTGTGTCTTATTATCAGTTTAAGGTTTCTAGTTTCACTCCCTAAGTTCCATGTGACACTTATGAGACACACACAGAAGCAAAGCAAACGTGATTATGTTGGATACAAAGAAATGAATCTAACTCTTCTTCCCGCGTTAGATGGTTGACTGGATTTTTATGTGTCACATCTTCACTTCTCTAGACCTAGCCTGACCTAACGTGACTTTCTTCCCTTGAAGGAGATCCTCAAGAAATAACTTTGCAAGATTAGTTTTGTAATCGTAACCAAAAATAAAACAATACATATTTTAAAAATTTTTTCATAAGAAGACACAGTTTGGTAAAACTCAGACTCAAAGAGACTAGATGAATTGTCTACGAGTAACACAACGAATTAATGATAGCACCTGAATAAGGAAACAGATCTCCTAGCATCTAAGTAAGTGCCCTTACCACTGTGCCTATGAAACTTTTTTCCTAACATATCTTTAAGAAATGTGAAACAAATTCAACTACACAAAGCTCATGGTGACACAGAGGACATGAAAGCTTACAGCACAAAGCTCTGTCCTCATCGAAAAGTGAGGCATCTGAGGGGCCTTCCTACCTGCCTAGCACTGTCCGAAACCAATAGAGTCCATGCCAGAACAGGCGGGATCTTGTAGGTGCTGTGTCTTTAAATTTTGGCTTTGTCATTTAGTATCTGAGTGACCTTAGCAAGGTACTCAGTCTCTAACCCTTAGATTTCTTTTCTCAGTGAAATATGGATAGTACTAACCTCAGAGGGTAGTTGTAAACACTAACTGTAATAAGTTTCAATAAAGCCCAGATATCTACCTCCGTCTCTGTCTCCATTGACTTTCGTGCCACCATTCAGATTCTCATGTAATGGGTTTTCTAAAGAACAATAAAAGCAATATTCACATCGAAAATCTTTAGCAATTATCAGTGGAAAGGTCACTGTTATAAAGTGACCATTTTCTAATTGCTTCTGTGTAGTAATGACACTTGCTAAGGGAACTCACAAGATTTGGGAGCGACTACGAACTGTTCTATAAGGGGTTGATGTCTGAATAGCAGAACCAATATTGGCCGGATTAAGGATTTTTGTGAGTAAAAGCTAATTAAAATAGGATAAGAAATATATCTTATGGAAAGGATCAACCAAGGCTAGCCTTCCTTTCTGATATTTCTTCAGGAAGAGAACTCTTGCCTGACAGTTGTCAGCTATCAATGAACTGCATGTTCAGTACGAGCTCCTTGAACCATGGAGGAAATAACCAGCATTCATGGGTATGCACGGGCGTAATTCTTCTCCCTTACAGTAACAACGTCCGCCTCCAAACAGGTCCTTTTCCGTTAATTTGTAATCCTTTAGAGATCGATTTGGGGACAGACAGGTGAAAACAAGACAACTGTGTAAAGAAACACTATAGCCTGTGCTCTCCTTCCAAGCCTCTGCACTAATCTCTTGATATTCTGAAATAAAGTAATAGGTGCTCTCAATCTGCTAATGGCGAAACCAAGAAGTTCAGAAGGAGACCCTTACAGATGCAAATACTGCCAATAAGAGCTCTGGAATCTTAAGTCTTTTGCCTAGACAGGATAGTAAGAGCCTGCTGGTTAAATGTCAGGGTATCTGTTGTGCATTTAACAAGCCACTTAGCCAACCCAACCATCTTGATAGCAAAGGTAATCAGTATTGAGACTCACCTGTGGAAGGGGGCCGTGGCTTACTAGTAATCATCTTGCAGCCTACTTCCTTGCACCGACCTGACTCAGATTTTGGTATCTTCGGGAGGCTCCCACGGAAAGTACATCAGTTGCAAAAATCTCATATGATATGGCGAAGATAAAAACAAAGTTGTGGGGGGAACCAGAAGTTAGCGTAATGGCTATGTTGCTGGGCTTCCACGTAGTCGACCACGGTTCGCGTCCCAGACCCGGTGGCTTAGAACTCACGCCGGGCGCGTGTGCGTGTGTGCCCAAGATCCCGAGAGGAGAATGGAGGAGAAGGGATTGCGGCATGACCATCCCCCCCGGGGGGTGATTTCTCGCTTTCTGTTTCTATGTCTCTCTCTGTCTGTCTGGCGAGCGCACGTGCCCTATAGCGAAAAGCTCTCAAAAACAAAAACAAAAACAAAAAAACAGAACAAAAAACAAACAAACAAACAAACAAAAAAAGTCGTGAGTCCAGAAAACCTATTGTATATTGTGATTGCTTTGAGGTGTGGCAGGGAGTAACTGAAGGGATAAGATAATCTCAGGGTCTGCTCTTCAATCTCTGAGGTCTTCTCAGCCAATTAATGTACTTTAGGGTACTGCTGTATGTGGGAGTTAAATGTAGGATCATGGAGTAGCGTTTTTGTTAGCGTCTGAGCGGTCATCGAATACCCGGTTCTATGAAGTGACTGAGGAAACACGGAGAAATAACTTCTTTCTTTTCTTTACTTTTTTAACTTGGCCAAATAGTGTGTGTACTTGCCAGAGAGAGAGAGAGAGAGAGAGATAGACAGAGAGGGAGGAGGAAAGAAAGAAGCACTCCCTATTAAAATGGTCATGCCACAATCCTTCTCTGTTTCTCCTTCCTTTTGGGATTTTGGAAAGGCACATGCACAAGCCTCTGGGGAGGCTTGAACTGCATAATGGGCTGTATGGGATCTATCTCCCTTAGCCAGTAGGCCGCAGTCTGGCCCATAACTTTTTCTTTTTTGATGCTGGACAAGATCTGCTATTGTTCACTATTCTTATTCTTTTTTAAAATAATTATTTATTTAGGTTTATTTATTCATTCATTTATTTTAATTTGACCAGAGAGAGATTCAGAAAGAAAGAAGGAAAGTGAGAAAGCCAGTTACCAGGCCCAGGACTCGAACCATGGTCGCCCATGTGGGAGTGTCTAGGGCCTTAACCACCATGCCACCTCCTGGTTCCATCTTTTTTTTTTTTTTTTTTGAGAGGTTTTCGCTATAGGGCACGTGCGCTTGCCAGAAAGACAGAGAGAGACAGAGAGTCAGAAAGCAGGAAATCACCCCCCAGAGGGGATAGTCACGCTGCAATCCCTTCTCCTCCATTCTCCTCTCGGGATCTTGGGCACACACGCACATGCGCCTGGCGTGAGTTTAAGCCACCGGGTCCAGGACGCAAACCGCGGTCGACTACGTGGGAGTCCAGTGACATAGCCATTACGCTAACTGCTGGTTCCCTTTTTTTTTTTTTTTTAAAGAATTATTTGATTTACTTTTATTTATTGTCATGATTTTATTTATTTATTTATTTATTTATTTATTTATTTATTTTTGAAGCTGACCAAAGAGACAGAGAGAGAGAGAGAGGGAGAGAGAGAGAGAGAGGAGAGAGAGAGAGAGAGAGAGAGGAAAGAAAAGTGTCCGGTCTAAGCTGTCAGGTCTGAGACTTGAAGACTTGAATTGTGGACAGCCACATGGGAGTTCAGCTGCTTTAACCACCATGCCACCTGGTGGTCCCTCTTCTAATTCTTTTTATAAAAAAAAAAGTACCTATTTTTTAGGTCTACATTTGTTTCTGCTTTTGTGTTTTCAATCTTTTATATATTGCACATTACTTTACAAACTGCAATGTGAACTCTGTATATGACTTTATGTAACTAAAATCTACCTTTCTACGGCCTCTCATAATTTTTTTGTGTGCTATACTAACATTCCTCCAGGTTCTGCATTCAAAAGCTTGGGGTATTGTTGCCTCTCTACCTTTCTCTAACGTGACAAGGCCCAGGCACCACTGCAACCCGTCCTCTCCCCCTATTCATGGCAATGCCTACCTGGTTTACGATGGACTTAGGCTCGTCAACTGTAAGTTCACTTTGCTAGAGTCCATTCAACATTGGCCATGTTTCAACTTTGCTTTAGGACATAGGCTGGACACCTACCACCCACAGAGCAATCTGTTTCCACATGAACCGGACAATTCCTCATCAGTGGATCTTATTCAACTGTCAGATAGAACCTCCACAGCTTCCCAAGAGGATTCTTCCTCCCTCGTAAGGATCCGTCCTTGTAAGGCTACAACTGTCTCCCTTGGTTCTTTCTAGTCTTACCTCAAGTCGTTCCCACTGTAATAAGCATATACTACTATTCTGCTATCCTTAAACATATTTTAGCACCTTTCAAAGTACTGCTCAAATTTTAAATCTTATTAAATTTTTCTTTTCTGAATCCTTATTACTTTTCTCTTCTCAGCCTGCACTTGAGCAAAGTATTTCACGTACTGGCTCTGTCTTCTGACTCTTTTTTTATTTGTAAAGCCCTGTATCGCCAAGCTTATATGCTTGGCAGCAAAGGATGTGTTTTATTCCTTAAAAATATCTCTCTTGGGTCCAGCAGGTGGTGTGGGGGTTAAGGCACTGGATCCCACGTGGGGACCAACTCCGCAGTTGGATTCCCCACCTGGTGGTTTGGAAATTACACTGGGAGCATGTGCGTATGTGCCCAAGATCCTGAGGGGCCAACTGAAAAGGGATTGTGCTATGGCCATTTCTCCCAAGGGGTGATTTCTGTTTCTCTTCCTCTGTTTCTAGTGAGCTAACACACCCTATAGCAAAAACATTTAAAAAAAACAAAACAACTAAGCTAAAAAAACAAATTTCTCTCAAAATATTGAACAACTATGTTCACAAACTGTGCTTCATACATCCTGACTTTTTTCAAGATTCACGTTTTATTTTTTAATAAAAAATAGATCTCAGTAACTGCTTCTGACATTATATATAACTTTCATAAGCCTCTTTAAATCCGTTCTTTACTACTACATTTTTTTTTTACAATGCCTAAAGTTTCATAACATACTTTGGGTGGCTAATTGTGTATTCCTTAAAATATCTATTTCTAGTGAGCCTTCTAAATCTATCAGAAACTACTGCACTTGAATTTTGTATCTAAAAACTACTAAATATATATATGTATCATATCTATGTACATTTTGCGAATTTTATCACACTTCTTTGCAAAGATTTAACAACTCAAATTTCTACCAATGTCTCATTGCTGAAATTTAAGTAAATTAGTGTATATTTATTAGACAACATGAAGCATTCCCTAGTGAAACAAAATATTTTATAGAGTGTAATATGTAAAGAAAATAAATTTAAGAAAATAAATCCCTGTATCACATACTACATTTTAAAATTCAGCAAGATGAAGGGCAAGAACAAGAATTACAGACTGAGCCTATAGTCTAGTGGTTAAGAAGACTGGATCCCACATGGCCGACTGCATGGTTTGCCTCCAATCCCAGGCAGCTTGAAAAACACACCAGGTGCATGTGCATGCATGGCAATGTCCTAACAGGACGAAGAAGTGGAGAAGGGATTGTGATGTGACCATGTCCCACTGGGAGGGGCATAATAAAAAGAAAAGAATTATTATTATTTTTTAAAGGAATAGGCGTCAGTAGGTGGCACGGTGGTTAAAGTGCTGAAAGCCCACATGGCACGGTTGGTGTCTTAGACCCGACAGCTTGAAAAATCATGCTGGGCACATGCACGTGTGTGTCCAAATTCCCAGGAGGAGAATGAAGAGGCGATGCAGTGTTGCCATTTCTTCTGGGAGGTGATTTCTCACTTTCCCTCTTATGCTCTCTTTCTCTCTCTCCGGCAAGCACACATATCCTATGGCAAAAACCTTTAAAAAATAAATAAAAAAAAGGAATAAAATGTGAATGAGTATTTGCTCTAAGGCAAAATTAAAATTTGTGAACATAAAAGAAGCAGCAAGTAAATAATATCGTGGATTTTGCTGTATTTTAAGTTTTCTAAATTTTTTTTTTAATCAAAATAACCTTAAGCAAAATCATAGTGAGGAAAATATTTGTAAAACAGGATGATTTAAGTACTTACAAAGAGGCAAAGGGTTAATAAGATTCTTACTGGGGTCACCACATGGCGTGGTGACTAAGGCACTGGACTTCCACGCGGTGGCTGACCATGGTTTGAGTCCAGGATCTGGCGGCTTGCTTTGTTACTTTCTCTATCTCTCTGTCTCTGTCACTCCCTAGTAAACACACATGCCCTGTAGTAAATTTAAAAATAATAATAATGATAAATAAAAATTAAATAAAAAAGAGTCTTATTAAATAAAAACCACTTGCAACTTAAAAAAAGTATCTGGGACCAGCAGATGGCATAATGGCTATGTTGCTGGACTCCCATGTGGTCGACTGCAGTTCAAGTCCTGGACCCAATAGCTTAAACTCAGGCCAGGTGTGTGTGCGTGCATGTCCAAGATCCCATAAGGAGAATGGAGAAGGGATCTTGGCATGGTCATCCCCCCTGGGGAGGGGGTAATTTCTCGCTTTCTGTTTCTTTGTCTCTCTCTGTCTTTCTGGCAAGCACATGTGCCCTATAGCAAAAAACCTCTCCAAAAAAAAAAAAAAAAAAAAAGTACATCTTTGTCTCTATGTCTCTCTCTCTATAAGTGTATCTGTGCATGCGTGTGTGTGTATTTCTTTCTTGCATTTTTTCCAACAGACTATGGGTAGATGGAAAGACATCTTTCTCCCAGCGCAACTATTACCTGCTTTAAGTATTATAATTATTTAATAAGAATACAGACTTTGTAGAAATGAATTTGCAACTGAGAACTGGAATAAACATAGATTTTAGTGGCACATCCATGCCACAGCTAAAAGTATGCTGCTTTTGAAGCAAAGCCATGTTCTGCTAGACATGAGGACCATAAAGGTGTGCTAGCCCCCGCTCTATTTAAAAAAAAAAATTTTCTTGTTGTATTTTATACATTCTATTACTATATATCACTTAGCTTATAAAGTGAATTTTCCCCAACATGAATACACTTCACACCAGTCCAACGGAGGACGCTATACACATTATTATCGACAGATAATAATCCATTTCTGTGTCCCATAGATATCTTGCCTCTCTATTTTTCTCCTTTATTTCCACCCCAGCTCTATTATACTCAGATTTTGTATCACTGTTCTTCAGTATTGGGAACTTACACATGCCTATGAACAGAAGGCCAGCTTTTAAGGAGGTATTTATACATAAAAGGTCCTCTTGCAGTCAAATCTGTGTCACCAAGACCTCATGTAGACAAGGGGGTGAAAAAGCAGAGTCACTGCTCTTAAATTCTATTTCTGTCTTCAATTTTCTTAGGTCTTGAAAGACCTATTTCTTCACATTCTCAACAGAATAATGGACAGAGTCATGAACTTCACAAAAGAATAAATATAAATTATATATATATATGTGTGTGTGTGTGTGTATATATATATATATATATATATACACATTATAGATACACATATATATATAATTTATATATATACACACATATATATATGAAAATATATTCAACCCATTAATCAAATGAATATAAATGACAACAACAGTAAGATACCATTCAATTTGTCAAATTGCCAAAAATTTAAAGCAAGGCAACACTCCTTGTCAATGGCTCGTGGAGAAAGGCACTTTTTGTACTCTTGGTAGGAGTATAAATTGATACAAGCTTTATTACGAGACATTTTGACAGGTTGTATCAAAAACTTTAGATTGTACATAAATTTTGACTCTGAAATTCTACTTCCAAGAATTTATCCTAAGGTAATAATAGAATTAGAAGGAAATATTTAGCCACTAGGACAGTTATTGCAACATAATTTATAATAGCAAATATCCAAACAATCTAGATGTCTACAAATAGTGGATATAATAAACAAATTATGGTTAATCATACCATGGGAAAAATATACTATAAAGAAGATCAATTAACAGGGGGAAACTTAGGTCGAGACAGAAACTACAATTTAAAAAAAATATGCACACATGAAGCATAAAAGTGTAAATGCCAAAATAGACCTGCTTTTCACTGTTTTGCCTAATAAACATACAATGCTAGGTAATTAGAATAGATTAATTTAGGGCACGAATTTAAACACTCCTAATGTTTTATTCTTCAGCTCGCTTGATCTAATTCCACTTTCATCATGTCTGTCATTTCCCATCATTTTACTTGGGTTTTTAAGACAGTACATTACAAATAATGATTAAATGCTTGAAACATCCTAGTGATGATCTGAAACCCTAAGACTCATTACATAGGTTTGTCTCAAGAATCTGGCTTACCTACTGCATATTTTGTACCCTGTCATCTAGACAATGGTCCTCTAGTCGCAGTGAGTGAAACACAGTCCATTAACGGGAATGTCTCATACTTGTTTCCTGCAGCAACTGACATTTCATTCAAGTACTTCCAAATCCCCTAGGAATCTCCATCTGCTGTATGTCACAATTTTAAGATCTCTCTTTATGAACTTTAACACTCCCATATAAACCAGTGGGAAGAATAAGCCTATTTCATACTGATTATTTTGATATGAATCGGTTTAGTCTGAATAATTGTTTCACAAAAACACAATTTTCCAAATTTGCAATATGTAAATAATAACTACTACTCCAGATTATTATTTTTTTTAATGAAAGATTTTTGCTATAGGATGTGTGTGCTCGCCGGAGAGACAAAAAGTGAGAAATGACCTCTGGGAGGATGGTCACATCGCAATCCCTTCTCCTCCGTTATCCTCTTGAGATCTTGGGCATGCACTTACACGTGCCTTAAGCTGGAGGGTCCGGACACGAATCAAGGTCGACTATGTGAGAGTCCAGCCTCTTAACCATCACGCCACCTGCTGGTCCCTACTCTGGATTTTCATAGCTAATTTCTATTTCTCTTGGACATGTCACTTGCAACTACATTGCTTTGGTCTCCTTTTGTGTATTTTATTTGTATTATGACTACTTTTTATATTAGTACCTTATTTGCTTATTTATTTTTTTTAAGGTTTTTGCCATAGGGCACATGCACTTGTCAGAGAGACAGGGACAGTGAGAGAGAAAGTGAGAAATCAACTCCTAGAGAGAATGGCCATGCCATAATCCCTTCTCCTCTATTCTCCTTTTAAGATTTTGGGCGGGCACACACATGTGCCCGGCATGATTTTCAGGTTGTCAGGTCTAGGATCAAATCGCGGTTGACTATGTGGGAGTCCAGTGCCTTAACCACCACACCACCTGCCCTATGTATTTTCTTTTTAATTAGTTTGATATTGCCTTAAGATTTTTTTTAATGAAAAAAAGCCAATCTGATTATGTAGTTTTATGTTTACAGACATGCATTTTGTTTTTAAGCAAAAAGGTATTGAAGATAACTAGTAAGAATCAATCTCACAGGCTATAGGGCGCGTGCGCTCGCCAGACAGACAGAGAGAGACAGAGAGATAGAAAGCGAGAAATCAGGGGGAATGGTCACGCCGCAATCCCTTCTCCTCCATTCTCCTCTTGGGATCTTGGGCACGCACGCACACGCGCCCGGCGTGAGTTGTAAGCCACCGGGTCCGAGACACGAACCGCGGTCGACTACGTGGGAATCCAGCGACATAGCCATTACACTAACTGCTGGTTCCCAAGTTTTTTTAAGTTTTTACTTTTCTTAAGTTTTTGTACCTTTTCTTTTTTAAAAAGAATTATTATTTAATTTATTATTATTATCATATTTCAATTTGAACAGAGAAAGAGAGAAAAAGCAAGCGCCAGGTTCAGGACTTGAACTGTGGTTGGCCACGTGGTTGGCCATGTGGGAGTCCAGCACCTAAACCTCCACACCACCCACTGGCCCACATCTCTTCTTATAACTGTCAGAGGGCATATGTACTCACCAGAGAGAGTGATGAGGAGGGTGGGGGAAGAGGGAAATAGCATCCTTCAACAGGGCCTGGTCTCACCACAAGTCTTCTACCTCCATTTCTCTGCCCCCGTAAAAGCTCCCTCTTTGTTTTTCATAAGTGCTTCTTCTATGCCTCTATATTAAACACTGGTGAATTCAGGATCCTATCTTCAGTCCTCTTTTCTCATTCTATTTGCTTTTGTTTTTATTGCCAGAGGGTGCATGTGCTTGCCAGAGAGAGAGACAGAGACAGAGAGACAGAGAGAGAGAGAGAGAAACCCCCACCCCCAACTGGGGCATGGTCATACCTGAACCTCACCTCCCCTCCCCCATCTCTCCACCTGGTCAGGATCCTTTTTTTTTTTTTTTTTTTCTTTTGAGAGGTTTTTGCTATAGGGCATGTGTACTCGCCAGGAAGACAGAGAGAGACAGAAAGTGAGAACTCACCCCTCAGGGGGGATGGCCACACCGCAATCCCTTCTTCTACTTTCTCCTCTTGGGATCTTGGGCACGCACGCACACACGCCCAGCATGAGTTTAAGTCTCCGGGTCTGGGACTTGAATTGCAGTCGGCTACATGGGAGTTCAGCGACATAGCCATTATGCTAACTGCTGGTCCCTTGGTCAGGATCCTTTTGGGGATGCCCTCTCTCTATTATTCTGGGCAGAATCCTGAAAGGATGAAGAGATGGAGGAGAGGAGACTGGTGTTTTGTTTTAATAATTATTTAATTATTTTATTTATTTTAATTTGACCAGAGAAGGACAGGGTGAGAAAGAGTGTGAGAGAGTGAGGGAAAGTGAGAAAGCAAGCCACAAGGTCTGGGACTTGAACCGTGGTTGATCATGTGGGAATCCAGCACCCTTAACCACCTCACCACCTGCCAGCCCCAGGACTGGTATGTTTTACAGTCAGCCAAGGTAGGGACTTGAACATGGTTGTCTGTGTGGGCTATGGCTTCCAGTGCATACCACCCAACCACTGCGCTATGGGCCAGACAGCCATTCTATTTGCTTTTGAGGAAAGATTTAATTCTGCTCTGCAGCTTTAACTATAATCATTTAGATGGTGAACCAAACATTTCTAAACAAAATTTAATCGAATTTCTTACCTATATATGTAATTGCCTAATAGACTGTAGAATTTTGGTGCCACGCAGACACCTCAAGCACAACCTCTGTTTGAGTGGCCAACGTTATCCCATGTCCAATGGCAGTATAATGGTGGATGCTGCCATCATTCACCCTATGTTAGAGAATAATCTCTCCCTTCTCCCTGTCCTAGGTAACGAATTAATCATCAAATCTTGATTCCATTTAATTGAATGACTTTCTCTTTCCCTCCTGTTCATGATTCAAAATGATCTATTTTCCTACTTTCTTAATTATTATACTACCTAATTTACCAGTTTGCTTTCAAGGTTGACCTCTAAGTCTGTTATTTATCCATTCAATAACAACTTTATTTCCTGATTCAGGAACTGGATAAGGTAAGCACAGAGACCCAATGGTGAACAAGGCCATGTGCTCCCAGAGCTTACACTCTTTTATTGGAAAGATGTTCACCATGTTACACTACCTTAGGGAGACTTTGTAAAATGTAGGGGGCCGGCAGGTGGCGTGGTGGTTGGGGGCGTTGTACTCCCACATGGTCGACTGTGGTTCAAGTTCTGGGCCTGGTGGCTTGCTTTCTCACTTTCTCTCTCTCTCTCTCTCTGATCAAATTAAAATGAATAAATAAAGTTAATAAAATAATTCTTAAAAAAAAATGAAAAAAATGTAAATATGCCTGTACTATTCCTCCCATTAAAACCCCTCAGCGAACAGTATTCTAGACACAGTGGTAATGTCCTGCTCAAGAAAAGCCAGACCCCTCCCAACAACCAGAGTTTGAGTACCCAGCTCAATCGGCCTGAAATACACCACGCACGTGCGTGAACCTGAGATCTGACAGTCTGGAGGGCTGAAGGAAAGGGGCTGTGGCAGACCAGAACCATGGAGGGTGCCTATCTCTCTCTCCCCGTTACACGTGCACACATGTTCTCTCTCGTGACAAAAGGAAGAAGCCCTCAGAGGCCAGCCTTTGTAGTGCAGCAATAATGCAATGCTCTGAGACACTGATACCGTATGAGAAAGTTCTGGATTCAAGTCCTGATGTGTCCCTGTGCATGCAGGATGCTCACGTGTGTGTCCCTGGCCCTGGCTAGCTGAGGCTGGGGGCTAGATTGTGCTGTGAAGATCCTGCTGGAGATGCCCCTCTCTCTACGTAGATGTACCCCTCTCTCTTCGTCTAAGGTCTCTCTTGCTCTGTCTCCCTCTCACTTAAAAAAATAAAACAACTGGGACCAGCAGTTAGCATAATGGCTATGTCACTGGACTCCCATGTAGCCGACCGCAGTTCAAGTCCCAGACCCGGTGGCTTAAACTCACGCCGGGTGCGTGTGCGTGCGTGCCCAAGATCCCGAGAGGAGAATGGAGGAGAAGGGATTGCAATGTGGCCATCCCCCCGGGGGGTGATTTCTCACTTTCTGTCTCTCTGGCGAGTGCCCGCACCCAATAGCAAAAACAAAACAAAACAAAACAAAACAAAACAAAAAACTCTCCAAAAAAATAAAAATAAAAAAAATAAAACGACTGATTGAAAAAAAAAATCCTCTGAGTCTCCCCATTACCTGCAGGAAAAAGCATAAACCCCTCAGCATTGCCATGAAAACCCTTTGGGTATGTTCTGTGTCGACTTGTGCAGCCGCAGCTCTCAGGAGTTCCAGGCAACAAGCAACTGTGACTTCTGGGACAGTCCCCAGGGATTGTACATGCTCTCCTCGGCTGCTTTGTCTGTCTGGAATTCCCACATATTCTTTCCACCTGTGTTTCAATGCCACCTCCTTCTCTCTTTATAAAACAGTCTCCCCTCTTCTGCCCCTTCCCTCCGCTAGCAGCCGTGTGCTCTAGGCCGACATTGACTTTGCACATCCTGCTGTAATAACACTTACCATATTAAAATCTAATTACATGTCTACTTGCTTGTTCGCCCAACCAGCCGTGCTCTTCTAGAGGTCAGGGGCTTTATCTTACTCAGTTCTGTTTTTCCAGCACCTGGTACAATATCCAGCATTTATTATTCATTGGCTGAAGACGTAGTTGATATACTAAATAAGAAATCCATTCAGTAAGTCACATCCAAACTTTATTCAGTTTCAGGGTGTGTGTGACTTAAAATAATAATATTTAAAGTCAAGGTAATAGTCACCAGACATTTTTAGTTGCCCTTTTCTCAAGTTTATATGCATCTGCATCCATTTTAATATGCATTCAAATAGCTTTTACATTTAGTTTATGTACAGTCTATTCATTATAGAGAACTATCTCAAGTCAACCGATAAATATAAGGAAATTTCAATGCAGTGAAACTACGGTTCGAACTATTCAGTAAATAATGTATAAGATTTTCATGTCTAAAACTGTATGTGTGTGTAATGTTAATAAACAGAATTATCGTAGCTTGAGAAGGATATTCTTGAAATAGCACACACAAAAATTCAGTTAGTTGCTTTTCAAACACTTGAATACTCTCAGAATAGCAAATAAACTAAGGTTCCATGACTCCAACACTTATTTTTTCTATTTCAGTGATAATTACATCAATAAACCTGATTCAGCATTTGCTGCTGTTCAATTCATTAATTAAAACAATTTTACTGCTACCACTGTGATTTTTCAAGGGTATCAAAAACACATTCAAAAATCAAAATAGCATACATCATCAGTTTAGACGTGTGCACAGTATGCCTCATTTTTATTTCAACTCCACAGCAAAAAGAACATTTGGAATTTAAACAGAAATAGCATGTATTCTATATAGTCTGAACAAAAATACTTAGAATACAAGCTGAGTGTAGTAGAAATGGCAATATCCATGTAAAGAATAACACACTGCCAAGTTTTCCAATAATACTCTTAGAATGGAAAAATATAAATGTATATAAATGCTTAAGTAAAACAAACGTTTTAATGACTATATAGTCTTAATTCTAGTTTCACGATACTAAATATTTTTTAACGGTTTAAATCATAATTTACTATGCTTAAGAGTGGCTCGTAGCTATCCATGAAGTGAAGATACTTTTATTTTTGTTTTTTTTTTTTTTTGGCCATTGGCTATATGCACTCTCTAGAGAGAGAGACGGAGAGTGACAGAGTGAGAAATCACTCCACCAGGGGAATGGCCAAACCCCAATCCCTTCTCCTCCATTCTCCTCTTGGGATTTTGCACATGCACGCATATGTGACTGGCATGATTTTCAAGCCACTGGGTCCAGGATTTGAACTGCAGTTGGCCATATGGGAGTCCAGTGCCTTACCCACTACACCACCTGTTGCTCCAAAGTGAAGATATTTTACCCTTAAATGAAATGTGGAGGTTTTTGTCCAAGAAAAGACAAGTTGCTACTAAAACTATGAAAGTATACCTATCAAGGCACTGTAATTATTTTCATATACTAGAAACTATTTGACTACACACTGCAAAATAGTACTTTAATTCTGAGCCTCATTTAGAAAGTGTGCCAATGCTTCTGACATTGCAAAGCACCTAAAACATAAAACATAACTTGACAACAACAGACCATACCAAAATTGACCATTACATGCCAGAAGAGGGCCCACAGAGGAATATATATTCAAGTGATAGTTTAGCATGTGTAATACAATCTCATAAAGTCAGAATGACACTGAAATACCACTGATTTCTTATAACAACAGAATTCCATCTTAAAATTCTTATAATCAGTTTTCCATGTAGGCTGAAAGAAAGGTTCATGAATAAAGTTGAAGGCCGGGAATTAGGCTAGTGAAGCCAAAAGAGAATGCCTTCCTCCTAATTATCTTTGGAAAACGGAAATATTATCCCCTTCATGAAAGAGCCAGGAGAGAAATGGCATCTCTGTCATCAGTAGAGGATCTGTGACATACAGGACACTCGAATGCCACTAGCGGTTTCTCCCGAACTCCTCTGGAACTTAATTGGTACAAGAACAGCTCCATATCCTTCCGCTTCCTAGCTCTCGCGCATAGGTAGCTGCTCAGAAAGGTAAGTAACTGCACTGCCCACTCTTCCGTAGGAGATACTCTGCCTGACGTAGCGATGTGATTCCACAATGGCGGAAGTTCTCTGTCGAAAGACTGATGTAAATGGTATGACTACAGCAGTTTATCAAATTGCTCTAAGGGGTGTGCCTTTTTCCTTTTAAAGTACAATAACTCAACTTTTAGACTATCTGTCTACAGAAAGTAGGCTTTAAAAATACTATTTCAAAGGACAGGTAAAATTAGTTTCTTGAAGAGTTTCAGCTGTGCAAATCAAGGTCTATTATATTTGAAAGGCTGTACTTTAATATTATACCCTTTTTGTTAACCAAATTGGCTCTTCATATTTTAGTATCAAGCACAATTAACATGATAGCAGCACAGCCCTTTAACAGGTACGTTGCAAAACCCCAAATGAAGAAAAAAATTTTCTGGGAATGGTTTATTTTATTGTATGAACTGATGAGCATCAGTTAAATTGCCTTTTATTGACTGGCTGTCTAAGTAACAAGCCTTTGAGGGAAACACTACTTTTGAAATTTCCTTTGGCCAGACGGGGAAGGAGCATGCTAAAGTCTTTGAAGTCTACCAGCCTTCGGTTAATTATAAGCACCATTCAATTTACCTTCATTTAATTATAGTAAATTAAAAAGGATGTGGGGTTTGGGAGGAAAATAAGAGAGTCAATAAATGTTGACAGAAATTTCAGACTATGCAAATTATGAGTGCCTTCTCTGGAGAAGACCGTTTACTCTCCATCATGGCGCCAAATACTCAAACACTCGACGAGTGCGGGCAGAGGAAGGGTAAGAAAGTTGGAGGGGGGCATTTGTAGGTAATTGATATTGTTTATTTAATTTAATCATCATAACTACTTAAGAAGAAGATATAATTTTCCAGGATATATAAATAATAAGAGCACACACATACCTATTTAGAACTGACTGGACACTAGGCAGTGCTCCAAGCACACTATATACCTGAAATCCTGTAATCCTCAGAGTAGTCCTGTCGTTATAGGACTATGTATTTACCATGATCTCTATTTTAGCCACGTGGATACTGAAGCACAGGAAGTTAAGGGACTTGTCCAAGGTCACAAAGCTGGAGGGTGGTAGGGTCACTAAAAAACTGAGTGGCCTACCTCTGGGCATCTTCCCAACTATTGTCCTCAATGGAGGCGCTCAAGGTCCAAAATCATGACGAGGTGGTGGAACAGTGCCAACCCCTCGTTGCCTGGCTGACATCAAAGGCCATCTTTTTCCAAGGGCTGCTAAGAGCTTTGGAGACTGGCAGAAGGTCCACCAACAGGAGAACAGTGCATCTCTGGAACTGGGATTACAACTGAGGAAACAGCAAGTCGAGATGGGAAAGCTGGGAACTCTTGCTCTGGGTGATTCAAGAGAAAAGTCTTAGGTGATGAATGATTTGAACCCTAACTATGTGATTCTAAAGCCAGACACCTTTCAGGATACCACACTGCTGGATGAGGAAGGGTAATATAAGCTGGGCTTCTGAAAAATACTGTATAGGAAACGTTCTTAAAGCTTAGAAGTTCTTGTTTTGAAAAAAAGTAAGAAATTCTTTGTTCCTGACATTCAAACAGATATTTGGAAAGGAGATCAGATTCCTCCCAAAGCTGGATAGTGGGAATTCAGTCAGAGGTCTCTTAACATCATATCAGAGATAGAGAAGATGATTAAAACCATCCAGAGCGTACTGAAAATTTTACCTTTGATTATTGGAATATCCATCAGATTTTATTTGTAACATCAGATTTATTTTATTTATTTTGAAAGGTTTTTGCCATAGGGTACGTGAGTTCAACAGTAGGGAGAGACAGGGAGAGGAAAAGTGACAAATTACCCTTCAGGGTGGATGGCCACACCACAGTCCCATTTCTCCCATTCTCCTCCTGGTATTTGGGGCATACACACTCACGTGCCTGGCATGATTTTCAAGCTGCCAGGTCCAGGACTCAAACCATGGTTGGCCATGTGAGAGTCCAATGCCTTAACCACTACACAACCTGCTGTCCTCTTTGTAACCTTTTAATAGCTTACTAAAGCTGCTGTTAATAGGTGGCCACAGTCCACTGCCCCTCCAGAATCTGCCCCAGGGCACGGCAGCTGAGTCCCCACAACAGCAACAATCATGCCAATCAAAATGTATCGAAGAAGAACTTCTCGCATATCCTTAATTTAGAGCAAGATTTATATTTGGAATTCCATATGAAAATCAATATACTGTAAGAAGTTTCTTTTCCTCAAAATTCTTTCTAACTTCACAACACTGTGGTTGGTGAAGAGTTAGTTTTGCAAAAGAATATATTTTATCACTTGTTTTGCATCTCTGCTAACATGGAGATGTGTGACACGGTCCAGAATGTTCTTTTACTCTTGTGAGATGCTCAGGCCATCAAAATTTCATTAGCCTCACAGCAGTTCTAGTGCCTTCTAAACTTGAACTGTTGGCCTCTTTATCGATAAATAAATGAAATCTAATCCCTTTTAGTGACTAAACTCTTCTTTGAAGTTACAACTAGAACATCAGGCACTCTTTGCATAATTTTACAAATGTTGAATAACTTTTTTTTTTTTTTTCCTGGGGAAAACAGCCTCATTCACAGTTATTTCAAATGATGAAAAGAGCGAAACTCCCATGTTAAACCGGATGAAAACAAATCAGTGTCTGGTTTCTAAATGAGTTTTGTTTTGGTGAGTTTTTTTTGCCAATGTCTTTCTTATTTCAACTTTTAGTGATATAATCAGACAGATTTCAAACTAGGACAACATGAAGACAATTAGACAATGAAGATAATTGAAGGGTCAAAGAAAATACAACGGGAAAATCAACAGTCTTGCAAAATTAGGGCAATTTAAAATACTTTAGGAGAGAATGGAATTATTTTAGTAATTTCATATGAGAAATATTTGACTGGAAGTAGTAATAAAAGTAAAAATATGTACTAGTTTTAAGAAAACTGTTTATAAAGATGTTACAAGAACCTGTTTGGCTGCAAATTTTAATTCTTCCTATAAC
The DNA here is from genome assembly GCA_026018925.1 of Tupaia tana. Taxonomy (NCBI): domain Eukaryota; kingdom Metazoa; phylum Chordata; class Mammalia; order Scandentia; family Tupaiidae; genus Tupaia; species Tupaia tana. The sequence continues at coordinate 157,449,540 of JAKSZU010000002.1, forward strand.
CGAGATTAAGGGGAAAAAACACTATAATTTTTTGAATCAGGAAATAAAATCCTTAATATTTTTTAAAGAATTAGTTTTATTGGGACCAGCAGTTAGCATAATGGCTATGTCACTGGACTCCCATGTAATCGACCGTGGTTCGTGTCCTGGACTCGGTGGCTTAAACTCACGCCAGGTGCGTGTGTGCGTGCCCAAGATCCCGAGAAGAGAACGGAGGAGAAGAGATTGTGACATGGCCATCCCCCCTGGGGGGTGATTTCTCGCTTTCTGTCTGTCTCTGTCTGTCTGGCGAGCGCACATGCCCTATAGCAAAAACCTCCAAAAAAAAAAAAAAAAAAAAGGAAAAGAAAAAAAAAAGAATTAGTTTTATTTAACTTTCATTCATTTATTTATTCATTCATTCATTCATTCATTTAAATTTGACCAGAGAGGGACAGAGTGAGTGAGACAGGGAGAGAGAGAAAAAGTGAGAAAGTAAGAAAACAAGACACCAGGTCTGGGGCTCAAACCATGGTCAGCCATGTGGGAGTTCAACACCCTTAACCACCATGCCACCTTCCGGCCCCCAAATCCTTAATATTCTTGTCTAATTTTACATTTTGGAATTACAAGTGCTGCACAATACCTCAGAAAATTAATGCTTTCCCATGTTTTAATACAATTGATTACTTTAGATGAAATTTTGCTTTTTCTCAGTAGTAACTGAAATTTCAGAACATATAAATTAATCTGAAATGCTCCTATGTATGTATGTGTATATATATATATACGTATATATATGTGTGTGTGTGTGTGTGTATATATGTGTGTGTGTGTATATATATATATATATATATATATATATATATATATGAAATAGCCAGTATTCATTAAGAGAGCATATCTATTTTATTTCCTCTTTTGTTTCCTCCTATAAACTGACCTCATTGGGAATTCTTAGACCATCAAAATGTTTAAAAAAACAACCACAACCTAACTTTGAGAAAGGAGTAAACACAAGTTCAAGTCATTGCTTTGTCCAACTCAACAAACATTGCCTTTGACACTTTATACTCCTAACTTTGCTGACCTGTTCACTCTCAACAATGCTGCCAAATGTTCTAAATTTCCAGGCAAGGCCCTCGATTTTCTTGCTCTGTCTCTCTCTATTCTGGTTCATAACAACATCTTGGAAAAATTAAAGAACACAACTTCCTTACGAGATTCGTAGGGAAACATGTTCCTCTTGAAGTTAATAATAATTCTTACAAACGAGGAGGGATACTGCTGTGAGAAACTCACTAATCTCCTCCTCTCCTCCCAATCATTTGTTTATTATACAGCATTAACTCAAAGTTACAGTTTGTGGTTTTATATTTTCTAAATAGAAAAAGAGAGAGAGAGAGAGAGAGAGAGAGAGAGAGAGAGAGAGAGAGAGGCCAGCAGGTAGGTGTGGTGGTTAAGGCACTGGACATTTCCACATGGCTGAAAATGGTTTGAGTCCCGGACCTGGTGGCTTGCTTCTCACTTTCCCTCTGTGTGTGTGTGTGTGTGTGTGTGTGTTTATCTTTCTGGTTAAGTTAAATGAATGAATGAATAAAGTTAAAATAAATAATTTTTAAAAAGAAAAGAGAGATGTTTGGGAATTCACCAGAAGATAGTTTTGACAAATACGTTATGTTACAGATAACACAGTTGATGTATATTTTACCAAAAAGATACAATCACAAGAGATATATGTTATTGGAGAGGAAGAAAGAGATATTGCAAAGGGTTTGCATAGAAAGAGTAAGTTGACCCAACGTGAAAATTATTTAATAGATTTAGATACAGAGAGTCTATGACATGGATGATCAGCACTAAACGCATTATCTGCTTCATTCTCCTTTTTTTAATAGCATCATAAATTTTATTGAGTATTTTAGGAAAATCAAAGGCTAAATGCTACCTCTGAATATATTCATTGTACCTGTGATTGCCTGAGTGTTATGTGAAGCACAAATGAACAGGAAGCGATGCATGTACCACATCATACATAGTTAAGGTAAGTGACTTCTGAATCTACTATGAAAATTGGAATGAACGTAGGATTTACTGAGGTGAATGGATTAGCCAAGGGAAATGTTGGCAGCCTGATGCTAAGATTCATTTTGTAACAAAACCAAAACCAAAACCAAAAACCAAAAACCTGTCCTGGTTTCTTTTTTTTCCTTAGGAGAAAGCCAGATCCCACCAAGAACCTACACTTTAAATATGAAGACCCCAAATGCATATTATTCATTGATCTTGACGTTGGTTTCATGCACTGTTCTATATGAAACACTGTTTTAGTTGATTTAAAATTAGACTGTAATTCATGAATAGGAAGGGAATGACTGAGCAGTAGCAGCAGTAGGGTTCCAGGTTGTATTACGACGTAGCTGAAACCGAAACCCACCTATGGATCCGCTTCCCTATTACAAAGCAAAGCTGACCAGGTTGCTCAATAACTAATTGCAATGAAAAAGTATTGATAAAATGACCATCTTCATTTTCAAATGTCATGCAACTCTTCCACTGTAATTTTCTCTTTGCCTTCTGATGTATCGGATATACACGGCATTAATAACGAGACCAAGTAGCAAGTGCACTGTTAATATTCAAAGCTGAAGGACAAATGCTTTCTGCTGCTGTTGTCTGGTGAGTTGGTGCTGATGTTCCAATTCTTCCCAGACACTACACTGATTAAAAATTAGGTTTTCTTTTAAATTTATTATTCTATGTAAATTAACCTTTTGGTTATTATTCTGCATTGGCGATAGAAAAAAAAAAGTGCCAGTAATTAATAAAGACATTTTTTTTTTCACAGAATATGTAAAGCTGCTATTCAGATATTCTAAAATCCAATTTCTGTGTGTGGATTTAATTACATAGTAATCCAGTCCCCCGAAACACATCAAAGGCCACACTCCCCTTCTTTACCAAGATTTCAATTGCTCTCATCAACCAGTAAGTTTAAAGCATGATCAAATTTGTTGTTCAATCACTTGAGCCCTGTTAATAAACTATTCAGTGTGCTCACTCATCCACTCTAAGATTCTGCAACTTCTTTGAGATATCTTCAAGAGGAATCTACAAAGACATCTTTGATTGCAAGCTGGCTCTGGGGTAAACTTTACCAACACTCGATTTGCTACTCCACAGAGGGTAACAGGTGACATGGTCCAAGATAAGTCAAAGCTAATCTTTTTTTTTTCTTTCTTCTGTACACAATTAAACTGTTTTTCAAAACTATAGCTAACACATCATAGGCTGCTTGCATAATTTAACAATCTGATGTCAAATATTGATTTTTTTCCAGGAAAAAAAAATGCATTATTCAAGGGCATTTCTTGGATTAAACTGCATGAAGACAAAAAAGAAAGGACGAAGAAAGAGAAGGAGGATGGGAGGAGGGGAGAAGGGAAAGAAAACATGCCACCATAGTCAACCCAAACAAGCACTGAACACCAACATTATAAAGGAAAAAGAAAAGAAAAAAAAAAAAAGAAACTTACCACTCTCACTGTCGGACTTGTTTTCGTGCTCGGTATCTGTCAGGGTGAGGGCTGAGTTGGACCGACTTGACAGGCAGGAGCTGCGGCCTGATTTGACCCCCCTGCCCCAAAGTCTCATGGCATGCTCTGGGGACATCACTGCTTCGTTTTCAGTCTCAGCATCTGACCCTGCACTGATAGAGTAACCTCTGTGGGGAAGCCCCATTTCCGCACAAAATGCCAGTCCTCTTCGAGTTGCTGGTTCACAAACTCCTAACTGCCTTAGGGTAAAATTCTGTCCTAATTAGGGGGAAAAAAAGATAACAACTAGTGAGTATATATTGAGTGTTAGTTTTAGCTTTATTTTAATATTGTTAAAAGAAAATCTCTGTGAATTAAACACGCAAGCATTCAGGCTTTTCAGCTCTCAGTCCCAGGTGTTTACACGGGCTTTACGCAGCATGTGGTCAAGTGGGTGGGGTTAAGTGAGTGCAATGATTGGACCGTGGGTGGGGTGCCATGGATGGCTTTCCATTTAGAACTCCTTTGTTAACTGTCTAAGCCCATCAGCATCTTCAGACTGGTGGGCCAGGAAAATGGCTCAAACCTTGAAAACTCAATCCGGAGACAGGATGAGCTACCAATGACAGAATTCTGTTTAGGAGACTTATAAAGCAATAGAAATGGTCAGAACTGTTTCTGATGTTCCTTTGGAAGGGAAAGGTAATCTCAAGAGTAAGTTACTGGGGTCAGCAGGTGGTGCAGTGGTAAAGGTGATGGACTCCCACATGACCAACCGCGGTTGGAGTCCCGGACCTGGCAGCTTGAAACTCATGCCACATGCATGTGCATGTGTGCTCAAGACAGAGGAGAACAGAGGAGAAGGGATTGCTGCATGGTCATGCCCTCTGGAGAGGAGGAGATTGCTTGCTTTCTTTCTCTCTGCCTCTCTGGCGAGTGCTCACACCCTAATGCAAAAATCTCTCTAAGAGAAAAATAAGTTACATATTGAATAGAAACAGGAGCTTGCTCAGTATTATGGTATCGTCCCACATTAATTTACCAACTAATATAAACACACAGACTATGTATGCGTGTGTGTGCAGACTAAATTGGGAGTGGAGTATCTTGAACATTTGCAGTACATTTTAGATGTCTTTGAATTTCTAGATGTTTTGCTTTAATAAACAACTGGAAACATCTATATTGATCAGAGTAAACCAATTTTTGCAAATAAAGTGCACTCTAAAAATAAAGTGGGAGTATTGTGTATTTAAAAATTAATGGTAAAATCAAGTTCCCTGAAAAATAAATGGCTGTGAACTCTGCAGGCCTTTACTAATAAATTGAGCATAATAAAACTCATGACACTGCAATAACTTAAAGCAAAAGTGTTTAAATTAGGTGACACTTTAAAAATGACTGCTGTTATTAATGACTTTTCCAAACCTGTATTTATTCTTGAAATTTCACATATGTTTTATGATACTATGGATGAGAAGAGAGAGAAAAATGTTTGCCTAAGGGATACATAGATGTGGTTTCTTCCATTTCTGGTCTCTTTTTTGGCACTGTAGAGTCTGAGTTTTAGGTACCAACCAGAATCAAAACTCATGTAAAGAATAAGAGTACACAAAGACTAATTTAAATGCTACTATCTAATAACCAAACCTTTTAAGAATATTTTATTCTTAAAAGGATATTTATATTACTCATAGTTTGAATTTTCCTACTTGTATTTCTTTTTTTAAAAAGAATTATTTTATTTCACTTTATTTATTATTATTATCATTATTATTTTCCATTTTGATCAGAGAGAGACAGAGAGAGAGAGAGGAAGTGAGAAAGCAAGCCACCAGGTCCGAGACTTGAACTGTGGTTGGCCATGTGGGAGTCCAGTGCCCTTAACCACCATGCCACTTGCCGGCCTTGTATTTCTTAAATCTATGGATATTTTAAAGTTACCCTGCTCATATGGGAAACATAAATTATATTTTTAAAAAGAGGATATTATAAATTATTTGTGCTAAGAAACAGCATATTGAATCTTCTGGGAAACCCATCACACCTAATGCATAATATAGTAAATATTTGGTTGTGGAGATACTGGCACCCTCCAGGCCTCAGCACATTTTAACTAGTGTGGTTAATTGCTTTATTGCTGTGGTCATATCAGAACTGGAATCAGCTTTATCTCGGTCAGACTTCCAAATGGATTCCGACAATGACACTCATAAATAATGAAAATCAGTTGCTACAATTAGCTGCAAATCAAACTGTGCTTATCAGAGAGATGTGAATAGTGTCTGAACCAAAAAGTACGTCAAAAAGAAAAAGAGAGAGAGGAGAGGCCTACTCATTGAGCAGTGAGGAAGCAGGAAAGCTCAGTGAGGTAACGCACAGTATTGTCAATATTCTAAGAGAATTAGAGAGCACTTAGGAAAATAAATCCAGGGGCTCATAGATGGCATAGTGGTTGGGGCGCTGAATTTCCACATAGTGGTTTGAGTCCCAGACCTGGTGGCTTACTTTCTCACTTTCTGCCTGTCTGTCTCATGAACACATGTGCCCTACAGCAAAATTTTAAAAATAATCAAAAATAAAATAAAATAAATAATTCTTAAAATGAAAAATAGTAAAGTAAATTCAAATGAGGTCAATGTCATCACAGACATACAATTGCTATGGAGAACTTAGCACTGTTACTCACAGGTCATGTTTTAAATGGGGGAAGACGCTAAGACATTTAAATCTTATCATTCAACATGCTGATTTTTCGATTTTTCAAAATACGAATAGGAAATAACGTTTACAGAGCAAAAAGTAAATGATAAGATCCTCTGTTATCTTTCCTTTCAGTGTAGGGAGGTGCCCACGCTTTAGAATTAAAAAGAAGAGAGAACTTAGAAGACACTAGGTACTGGGCCAGTTGGTGGTGTGTTGGTTAAGGTGGCTGGATCCCACAAAGCTAATGGCATGGTTCAAGTCCCTAACCTGGCAGCTTAAAAGTCATGCCGGGCATGTGTGCATGTGTGCCTAGGGTTCCAAGAGGAGAATATAGGGGAAAGGACTGTAGGGTGGCCAACCCCCCGGGGGGTGGTTTCTCACCCCTCCCCCCCCCACTCCACACACACACCCGGGAGTGCATAGGCCCTATAGCAAAAACTTACAAACAAAACAAAACAAAACAACCCAACACAACCAAGATACTAAGTACCACCTTTCTAATCTCTGAAATACAGCTTGAAACATTTTACACACTATTGCCATCTTGATGCAAAATCTATGAGGTGAAGGAAAGCAGAAAACTGCAATCTTTATTTGTTATCCAGGTAAACACAGTTTACTTTGCAACTACATATTCCACGCCTCATCCCTGCGAACTGAAATGTATATCCTGACCTCCATAAACATCTGGCCCTGGGAAGACTGTGTCTCTCAAGGATTAAAACTTAGACCTGTTTCTGAAATGCACGCCAGAAAGCACACATGACAGCAGGAGTCCCTGTTAGATTTTCTTACTGAATAAGACGTGTGTTTTTGTTACTATAGGAAAGGACACTAAACTCGGCCTCAGATAGACCTAGGTTCAAGTCACTCACTGGGTGCTCAGATTTTGTATGGTTCCATTTCTACATATCTCAGGGCTGTCATGACTTGGTTTAAGAGATGGTTTGTACAAATGTGATGACCATAAATCAGGGTTAAATGCAAAAAAAAAAAAAAAGACTTAAAAAATAAATACCTTAACAGGTATAATCGAGAAACATGGAATTCGATGGTGGAGGAAAGGATGATTTTCTAATCATTTTCAAATAGGTGCACCATCTTCAAAGTTGACTTTTACTTAAGTAATTACCTTCATTGAAAAATATCTCTACCCCAGAACTGCCTCAGTGCTTCAAATCCTATTGTTGTCCATTCGTGCTGGTTAAAGATCTTTGCTTTTTGGATCCCTGGTTTGCTTTACATATGTAAAGCAAACAGTATATATACTTTATATATATATATATATATATATATATATATATATATATATATATACATACACTTTTTTTTAAAATGGGGTATGTATGGTGTTTTTTTAGACAGGGTCTTGCTGTGTTGTGATCTTTGGGATCCTCCTTAGTAGCTATGACCACAGGTGTGCACCACCACACCTGGCTCTTTCAGACAGGGTCTCACAGTTGTCTATACTGGCTGCTGGCCACAAGCTTACAGTCTTCTTGATTTAGCCTCCTGAGTAGTTGGGATCACAGGTGTGCGCCACTGCACCTGACTTTAAGGGTTGGTCGGGAATCGAACCTAGGCCTCCCATGTGGCCTCAGCCTGCTAAGCACAGCAGCCTGCACCACCTCACCTGGGTCAAACATCCCTTGTTCTAATGCAAACACTTCCAAGGGAGATCCAGCCATTAAATGAGAATAAATTAGCCTATTTGATTATTTCCTACAACGTCGCCACGTTAGTAAGACATAAGAGACTTGCAGAAGATGTATGTAGTATTGATAAATACAGGAAATGAAAAGAAGAAAGTTTCCTAACTGGGAGAAGAGACAGATGGTGAGATGAGGGGTGGATCGTGGGGCTTTCTCAGGGAGGATTTTTTTCTTTTGGAGAGGTTTTTGCTATAGGGCACGTGTGCTCGCCAGACAGACAGTGAGAGACAGAGAGACAGAAAGAGAGAAATCACCCCCCAGAGGGGATGGCCACGCCACAATCCCTTCTCCTCCATTCTCCTCTTGGGATCTTGGGCATGCACGCACACGCGCCCGGTGTGAGTTTTAAGCCACCGGGTCCAGGACGCGAACCGCGGTCGACTACATGGGAATCCAGTGACATAGCCACTACGCTAACTGCTGGTTCCAGGATTTTTTTTTTCCAAAGAATTATTTTATTTAAACTTTATTTATTTTATTTGCTTATTTATTTTAATTTGACCAGAGAGAGACATAGTGAAAGGAAGTGAGAGAGGGAAAGAGAGAAAGCCAGCCACCAGATCCGGGACTTGAACTGTGGTCACCCATGTGGGAGTCCAGTGCCCTTAACCACCATGCCACCTGCCAGCCCCCTTAGGGAGGATTTTAAGGCACATAGTGAAGTAGAAAGAAAAAGCAGGACAACGCAGTGAAGCCACCTCTGGCCCAGGCTCAACACTTGACAATTCTGCTTAAGGTCAGCTTTGGCTTTAAGTAACGAAACACTTCATTCTTATTTTCCATGGTTTCTTCAGATTGTTTAAATTGTGTGTTCTTTGCAATTGGTCTAACACCATTACCTTAATTGCTTTATTTGCTTTTTACAGTCTTTATATTTATCCTGTTTGGCAAAGCAAGTGTCTCCTACACACTGAATTTTGGTAACCTTGATCAAAAGGGCCAACACAGAGCATTCCCATACAATTTGAAACAGTCCCAAAACAATAAATTGCAGAAGGAACAAAGTATACCTGAGCATGGAACCCATTGTGATTAAAAGGCAAGGTTAGCTTGGATTAGATTAGGCGTTTTTGTTTTATGACACTCATAAATTTGAAAATCTATAAAAGAAAAACTGAATAAACACAACCTAGGCAGGCTGTATCTTTTTTTTATCTTTTTCTTTCTTTTTTTTTTTAAAGATGACATGTTAATAAAATGATTGAGAGTGTGTGACAAAGTGGGAAGGAAGGCATAAGGACAGATCCTTCCAGTGAGGTTGGCACACTGCGTAGCTACCCTGGAACGAAGGAAGAGGATGGCCCTACTGCTCTATTGGACCCTTCCCTTAGAGTACTTAGCAGCTAGTCAGAGCAGGCCGGGGGTTTTCAAAGCTGCAATTGGAGTGATATTCACCCATGGGCAAGACACTGACTGTCTCCTTTATGAGCTGAAAAGAAATGTGTGAGGGACTAGCCTGGGTTACACAGGATGACTGGAGCTCCCAAGATGGAGGGCATGTGCCACCTCCAGTGTCTAGATTTCTCCGAAGTCTAGATTTGGCACATGCTCTCTCTCTCACTCTCTTTTGCTTTTTGTTCATTTTAATTCATTAATTTTATTATTTATTTATTTATTTGGAGAGGTTTTTGCTATAGGGCACGTGCACTCGCCAGACAGAGAGAGAGAGACAGAAAGCAAGAAATCACCCCCCGGGGGGGATGGCCACGCTGCAATCCCTTCTCCTCCATTCTCCTCTCGGGATCTTGGACATGCACGCACATGCGCCCGGCGTGAGTTTTAAGCCACCGGGTCTGGGACATGAACCGTGGTCGACTACATGGGAGTCCAGTGACATAGCCATTACGCTAACTGCTGGTCCTTTTATTTAGTTATTATTTTTAAAAAAAATTTTGCCATATGGCACATGTGCTCACCAGAGACAGACGGTAGAGGGAAAGTAAGAAATTACCTCCCAAGAGAGATGGCCAAACCACAACTCCAACTCCTCCATTCTCCTCCTGGAACTTTGGGCATGCAAGTACACATGCTTGGCATGATTTTCAAGCCACCAGATCTAGGACTTGAACCACGGTTGGCCATATGGAAGTCCAGCACCTTAGTCACCACACAACTTGTGGGCCTCACTTTTTGTTCATTTTCAAATGAACAGTTTTACAAGGATATAACTAATTTACCATACAATGCATCCACTTAAAGCATATAATTCAATGGTTTTCAGTATGTTTATAGAGTTCTGCAACTAGGACCACAATAAATTTTAGAACATTTATATTACCCCCAAAAGAAACGTTTTAACAACTATGTACTTACTACCTTTGACGTTCATCTTATCCTCTCCTCTTATACCATCATTAGGCAATCACTAATCTACTTCTGTCTATAATAAATTTCCTATTCCGTACATTACACATAAAAGAGATACTACAGTGTGTGGTCTTTGGTGACTGGCTTCTTTCACTGGCATATGGTTTTAAAGTTCATGCATGTTGTAGACTGTATCAGTACTTCACTCCTTTTCATGGCTGAATAATATTCTATTACATAGGCATACCATATTTTATTTATCTATTCATTCACTAATGGACATTTGAGTTGTTTCTACTTCGGGGCTATGGTGAAAATACTCCTAGGAACCTTCTGTACAAGTTTCTGTATTTCCTTATGTTTTCATTTGTCTTGGGTATTTAAGGGGACTTCTAAAAGTTCACGGAAAAATGAAATTAAACTACAAGTTTATTTTGGTGCAGAAAAATTTGAAATACATGTATAGTTTTTCCATAATATACTTTTTTCATGAATGTGCTGAAGACCACTCATATGCTGAAGAGGCTAATTCAGGGCTGAGTCATGCAATAGCTCTGTTTAACCTTCAAAAACTGCCAGACTGTCTTCCATGCGACTACGCTCTTTTTTTAAAAATTTTTTTTTTTTTGAGAGGTTTTCGCTATAAGGCGCGTGTGCTCGCCAGACAGACATAGAGAGACATAGAGACAGAAAGTGAGAAATCACCCCCCAGGGGGCATGGTCATGCCGCAATCCCTTCTCCTCCATTCTCCTCTCGGGATCTTGGGCACGCACGCACACGCGCCCGGCGTGAATTTTAAGCCACTGGGTCCGGGAGGCGAACCACAGTCAACTACGTGGGAGTCTAGCGACATAGCCATTACGCTACGCTCTTTTACATTCCTGCCAGCAAGGTGTGAAGATTCCAGGTTCTGCCCCTCCTCACCATGCTTATTATTCTCCCCTAGTTCTCTTCAATGTTCGTGCAGTAAGGTCTGGAGTTTGCAATGAGAGTTTAGAATATATAGGTCATTGATTGAAATTTGGGGGACAAACAACAATCATTGTTTTCTTAAGAAGTGGTTAGTTCTCAGTGTCTTATTTGTCTATCATGTTTTCTTTGCCTCTGTTATGCTGCTTTTATTTCTTGTAAGGTATTTTTCTATTAAAATTAGAAATACACTTTAGCTCAGAAAGTCTACCTTTGGGACTATATCTTACAGAAGTAAAATCATCTGATCTTAAATATATATGTACAGGAACAGTTTACTATAACAAAGCTGCAAAGCTCTCAATGTTTGTCAGAAAGATATTGATGAGTTATACATCCACACCACGGCTCACCATGTGGCTAGCATAAAAATGAGTTCAGACCTATGGCTTTGAATCTGAAATAACACTCGCTCAAATAAAGAAAAATTTACAAAGTTCAGGGGATTATGGAATTAAAATATAAGTTTATTTTGATGCAAAAACTTTTGAAATCCATGCATCTTTTTTCATAATCATTTGGCATGAACTTTTTGAAGACCCCCATTTATACATTAAGTAAAAAAAACAAATAGCAAAATAAAATGTGTAATAAAATCCCACTTCCAGAACCTAAGAAAGAGAGCCGATAGATCATATAAATGTTTACGGATTTGAGCATAAATGTAAAAAAGGATACATGAGTTACTATGGGTCATGGAGGAGTTATAAATGAAGGAAATTAGTAATGTTCTATTTTATTAGCATGAATTTTTACTTTTAATGATAATTATTTCAATAATTTAAAAATGTAATGAAGAGAAATTAAAGCCTATTTTCCTTTAAAAGACAAATATATTTTCTTGATTTGTTATTTAATAGCTTCAGTTCAATAACTGGAAATTTAATTTATTGCTTCCCCTTAGAAGAGCTGGGTTTTAAAAATCCTTCCTGATACATTATAAAGAAATTAAGTTGTGTTAGATAACATGAGAGCATTGTTTCTCCCTCCAGTTCCATCCTGCTATTTTCTTTTATTGCATATGCATTATTTTAAACAATAACCATTAACTTCTGCTTCAGTAACAGTCCTCCAAACTGAGTATGGGAAACGGATCAATGAATCAATATAAATTTAATACACACAAATACAATAATCTATAACTGTTTTTAATGATTTTTCCTGGTTGTCGTGAGCTTGAATGGACTATTTATTCTCAGGCAGGGAGTGATTTTCTTCTATGGGTCAAGTGTAACCCAGGACTACGAATTCCTGATTAGGTTCATGTGAAATCAGTGTCATCCAAATACTAGAGTTCCCTCTTTTGTTGTGTTTGCAAAAGAGTAAGAAGATTACATAGTAATAGAAACGTATTAACTTTGTTTCTTAGTGCATGCTTTATGTGACCCTTCCAACTCTTTAACATTCTGATGTTAAATTTGTCACCTTTTGAACGGAATACTCATCCTTGAATACGCGATAGAAATGACACAAAACTAAGTAAGGGCCAGGCAGTGGTGTGGCAGTGATGCAACTGGGCATTCAGGGAAATTCCTGGGAACCCTTCGGTACATGCCAGGCGTGCATGTGCCTGCGTGCACATGCCCATGGTCTGCAGGTAGAGACTGCGAGAGAATTACAGTATACAGTCCCTGGTGGAAGTGCGTGTCTCTCTGTCTCTCTCATAGAAGAACTAAACTAAACACACAAATACACACACACACACACACACACACATACACACACAAAAAAATACTACATTAAATACATTAACTTGAAATCTCACTGAACACCCTAACTTCTCCACTCTGTTTTATTCTGTGTATAAAATGTAAATATCTTCCAGTACTTCCACAGTTTACCTATTAGAAAGCTATTTTTTTTTAAAAAAGAACGACTTTATTTAACTTTATTTATTTATTTATTTATTTATTTATTTATTTATTTATTTTTAACCAGAGAGGCACAGGGGGGTGGGGAGGGAATGAGAAAGCAAACTGCCAGGTCTGGGATTTGAACCGTGGTCAGCCATGTGGGAATCCAACATCCTTAACCACCCTACTACCTGCCAGCCCACACTATTAGTAAGTTATTAACATCCATAACCACATAATCTCAGATTTCCAGAGGACATCAAAAATGACTAATGTATACCATACTTAAAATCCAATATATTATTCAAAACACAAACCTGCAATATATGCCATAAAGAGGTAAAGCAGTTAAATGTAAACATGCCATTATAAACTAAAAAGTAAAAAAAGAAACTAAAAGCACATGTCTAGTGGAAGTCGTGACAGCCATCCTTGTGGATACAGGGGTGAAGGGTACCTTTGTCAATGAAAACTTGTGGCTGAGAAAAGAAAACCCCGGGTATATTTGCAAGAAGAGAAAGCAGGATTAGAATGAATGGCCCCTGAGAACATGCGTTTTCTTCCAGATAAGATTTGTGAGGCCTCCAGGGGAGGATGGACATATGGTTATTGAATGAGAGGTCTAGTGGCCCAAAGGAGAAAAATTAGGTCATGAGTCTGCTGACTTGGAAAAAAAAAAGAGCACCTCTGAAGCCTGTATCATGAACGATTTATATACCCAACCGTGACAAAGTGATTTTAGCAACCATTTGTAACCAGAGAAATAACTTGAAAATGGTTTTTAATCAAAAGCGTCCTGAAAATGAATTTGCTTCTTATTTTCAGTTAATAATGATTTCTTTAGAACAATCCAAGACCCGGTGATGATAATATGCCTACAACATATCTGCTGGTATCTGATAGTCAAACTGCAGTAGGTATTGGTATAAATACGCGTATGGTTTGGCAGAAAGCAGCAGGTGTTTAATAATTATGACTGAAGCGGCACCGCAGTGATTCACATTGTGGATCTAAAATTGGCAACGTGGCCAGGAACCAGATACAAGTTTAGCAGTAAGCTGGGGGCTCAAGACATGAGACCAATAAAGGCCGAAGCAGGGGGAAAGGATTACCCCCACTGTGTCCTGAGGAGGGCTGTAAGCTACATCTATCTACTCACACCTTCTGGTAGGTAATCTACAAAGCAGGTTGGTCTCCAAGCCTGAAAGACGCCCTTGCCTACTTAACAGCCAAAATTAGTTAACAATCAGTTAGGCAGGGGAGCTAAAAGAGGGAGCTAAGAGGAAAACATTAACATGAAATAATGATAAACTGGAGCTATTTAACTTGTGTCTTTAAGTACAGAAATTTAAGGTTGAGTAAACATGACCATCTAAATCCTTTAATCCTGCCGCTGACATTTATAGTGACTGAGAAGGATTAATCATTTTGATCTCTAAATGAATCATTTTAAGCAGTTAATATTTAAAAGTAATAAACTTTGGAGTTGCAGTAATTAGCCTAGTGGATCTGATTAATGTTTCAGGGTTTTGTCTCTTTTTATAAAACCCTAGTCTCAAAAAAAAAAGGGAAAAAAAGTTTTCTTCAGCACAAGTATTTCAGAAAGCATGAAAAAGGGTTTCAGATTCCTTTCATTTTTGCAGGATGACAGAGGTGAGGGGGAACACTGGGGAAATGAAAAGTTTGGGGTCTAACTGGAAATTCATAGCAGCATTAAGTGCTGAATGGTAAGACCATATGGTCATATTTCTTTTGAAGTCTAGGATCAGTTCCCATTATTCACTATAATGGCATCCAAGACTAAACTAAATCTCAGTCTTTAAAATTAAAAGCATTTTCCTCTTGGCTCTTGAATCTTCCTCTTTGACAATTTCCAACACATCTGAATATTTAATATATTTTGATAATGCAGAAATACAAATAAAATAAAAAAATAAGAGTAAGAAAAAATCACGTATTCCAATTTGCTTCCAAAGGAGGACAAAATGGTACAGACACATAACCAGCACCTTTATCAAAAGAGTTATTAATACAATTTTTACATCTGCATAATGCTATTAGTGACATTCTAAAATTACATGTATAGCCTTCATGTCCTACATTTAAGAAATATGAACTCAATTTTTTTGAGTTCGTGTCTGAAATATACAGTATATAGCAATGTTAAAAATTACTTATGTTATTAATATTCTAGTAATATAACTGCCCCCAAAGTAATCTTTATCTAAGAGCTTAATACAGGCCTTTTTCTATTTGGAAACTGACAAAAACTTTTGAAAGGCATGGTCCCAGCTATACGCCATCAACTCCCGACTCTCAGCACAATCACGCATATGGTATGTGTGCTATTAGCTTAATGGGCAAAATGTCTTTATGTAGCAAAACACTGCAGTGCAAAGGCAGCAGAGGTTGTGTGTAAGAGAAGATTGTGGTTAGGGTTCAGTGAAGACAGTTAACTCTGCCTCCAGCACCAGAAGAAACCTCATTGTGGCCGAAGCCGGACGAGAGGAGAAAGAAAAATCCCGAACTGTCCATATTCAATTATATGTTTGAACATACCGCACTTGGGTTTTCGTTTTCATTTTCACTATTACCATTTAGGTAAATTTGATCTACAGTGACACACACTTATCTTAAATAGACACTTGCATGAATTTTTAACAAACATGCCCACCACAACCCAAAGAAGTCATGGCACATCTCTCTCACACCCACGAGGATCAGAGCATGTTTTCCCTGTGAAACATGTAGGAGGCCAGGGTCTAAGAAGTTATCTGTATCGGAAGAACCGGATTAACAGCACTCGAGATAGTGCTCGGCTTCCAAAGGTGAGACTGCCTCTTTGAAAACCATGTGCAAAATTCTAATCAGGAAGACCTCTCCTCCATAGCCTCTTCCATGAATTTTCTGCTTGCCAAGCGGAGAACTTCCTAAGCCACTCACTTGCGACCAGCTGAGCACATGCATACTCAGGGAAGGATGTCAGGACAGGAGTTGTGCAGGGGGATATAATATAAGATGTGGGATAAGCTACCGTCTTTCCCAGACTAACAAGACGAATTTGCCTTTTCATATGTTTTTAAAATTAATTATTTTAAAATTCATTTATTTATTTATTTATTTAAATTTGACCAGTGAGGCACAGAGTGAGAGAGGTAGAGAGAAAGAAAGTGAGAAAGCAAGCCACCAGGTCCAGGACTTGAACTGTGGTCAGCCATATGGGAGTCCAGCACCCTTAGCCACTATGCCACCTGCAGACCCCTACTATTATTATTTTAAAATTTGCTAAAGGGCACATGTGCTCACCAGAAAGAGAGAGACAGAGAGAGAGAAAAAGAAAGTAAGAAAGCGAGTCGCCAATTCTGGGACTCCACCAGTGGTCAACCATGCAGAAGCCCAGCACCCTAACCACCATACCACCTGCTGGCCCACCTTTTCACATGCTTATCGATCATTTGAATTTCTCTTTTGTGAATTGCCTGTTCATACCATTTTCTCATTATGCCGCTTCTCTGTTTTCAATTTGTAAAAGTCACTCACTATATTATAGATATAAATCTCATATATGTCTCCTAGATTAGAAATATATATCCTAATATAATAGTTTTACTATATTTATATTTTAATTTACATATAAAAGTTTTTACATTAAAAAAATCATTTAAGCCTGTCTTTCCCTCTGGGTTTTTTGTTTCCATCAGGATGGTCCCCCTACCCTTAGGGTATACATCTAGTCCCTGGACAAGCTGTGTGGATTCACAACCACTTTCTCCTTGCCACCTTCTGTTATAAAGAGAGCAAAAATAGTAAATGTTTCCTCTTCGCCTGCAGCTAAGTATGGCCAGATATAACAGTTCTGAAAAAAAGAGATGTAGGAAGAAATCTCAGGGGAGGAAAACAGTCCAATATAGAGAAGGCCTCCTCACCTTTGTGTTCATTCGTATTTCAACAGGAATCTGAAAGCGTGGCAACCACCTGGGGATCCACGGGACAAAAGCCACATGCTTTTATCCCATGCCAAAAAAGACAGAAGAACCTGGGTCCTGGAACCCTGAACACTGTACGTAAGAACTTCTTATTTTGTAAGAAAATCATTCTCTTAGGTGTTTAAGCCACTGATTCTGGAACTTTCCGCTTCTCATAGCTCCAGTCATTCCTATCTTATTCAGTCTCCCGAATTAACTTCCAGAATTCTTATTGCTTTATTTTTTACATTTGTCTTTAATCCATCTTAATTTATTTTTGAATATGCTGAGAGATATGGATCCAATTTTACATTCTTCCAGATGGATAACCAGTTGTGCCAGCACCATTTATCAAATCCCACTGAATAGAAAAATCATTTCTTGTTTTATATTAAATTTCCTTATAAACTCGGATCTATTTCTGAAATTTTATTCTATTCAACCGATCTACTTGTCTTTATTTATGTCACTATCTTATACATGTGATACAACAGCTTGATGATTTTTTAGAAAATATATATTAAGACCATTTTTTCTTACTTGCCTTTTAAAAATGTTTTTGGCTATGTTCGCAGACATTTATTTTTCCACATGAATTTTAAGATCGTGCACTTCAACTAAAATTGACCCTAAACAATTAGGATTTTATTTGATAGAATAAAATAGATAGAAGGCACCAAAATTTATATTATAAAGTTGTTATAACCTTAATTTAAAAAAAACTTGATTAAAGTAGTATTCCTTTTGGGAGAATTGACATATGTATGATATTGAGTCTTCTCATCCCAAAATACTGTCTTTCCATTAATTCAAATCTTGTTTTATGCCTTTCAAGTTCATATTAGGTCCATACATGTGTATAAAATTTATTCCAAAGAATTTTATAGTGTTTGTTGCCTTTGTGGTAAAATATTTTTTCTGACTTCCAAATTGAGCCAGTTATTGTTCAATAATTACAATAATTGCTTAAAAATAGATTATACCTTGCATCAGACAATATTCTAAGCAGTTTACAGGTATTAACTCATCTTATTCTAAACAAGCTACAATGCTATCTATTTATTTTAAAAAAATCAAAGCACAAAGAAATTAAGTAATTCATTCAAGTAAATTATTTGACTAAGATTGGATAAACTTCCACTAAGCTAATGAGGGCAGAGCTGGATGCAAACACAGGTCATGTGGATCCAGAACCTTCTTACATATTACAATATACTATGTATAATGTCTATAATTTTATTCTGTAGTCATCCAAGTACTTTAAATACTATTTTTTGTTTATAGAAAGATGATTCTTATGTGTATATGATCATATATTTAACAAAATTGCTGATTTTAACTTTTTCCAAAATATATATCAATTGTTTAATTTTCTTCTCTTATTGCAAGTGCTAAAACATCTAAAACAATTTTGAATAATAATTGTGAGAGTCAGTAAACCTTTTTTATGTTCCTGATTTAACTGAAATGTCCTAGAATCTTACCGTTTAGAATGCTGTTTAATATTTTGGAATAGTTGGGGCTAGTGGCTAGTGGGTCGTGTGGTAGTTAAGGCACTGGACTCTCATGCGGCCTGCTACTGTTTGAGTTCCAGATATGGCGGCTTGTATTCTTACTTTCCCTCTCTCTTTCTATTTCTTTCTCTCTCTGGTGAGCACAAGTGTCCTATAGTAAATTAAAAATAATAATGATAATTTTAAAATTAAATAATTCTAATATTTTGGAACAATAATTTTAACTATGACAATCATATTTAAATATCTTCCTTCTTATTTTATTGAGTTTTTTTTTGTTGTTGTTGTTTTTAGGTTTTTGTCATGGGTATTGTGCACTCCCCGGAGAGGCAGAGAGAGAGAGAGAGAGAGAGAGAGGGAAAGTGAGAAATCATCTCTTAGGAAAGATGGCCACACCGCAATCTCTTCTCCTCTATATTCCCGGGATTTTTGGACACACACACACACACACACACACACACCCCTGGTGTGAGTTTCAAGTCTCTGGGTTGGTGACTTCAACCACGGTTGGCTGTGTGGGAGTCTAGCACCTCAACCGCTACACCACCTGCTGGCCCCTACTTACTGAGTTTTATTTTAAGAGAGAATGGTTTCTAAATTTTATCTAAAACTTTTTCATTATCTATTGATAAGATCATGCCATTCTACTTTATCAATTTAAATTTGAAAAGGTTTTATAAAATTAAAACATCATTGGCAAGGATGAGTAACCACTTCATTATTAATATGGTTTAGTATAATCCTTTTATGTATTGCTTAATTTTTAGTGCAAATAGTTGTTTATAATTTTTATGTACACATTGAGAAGAAATTTTGATCTATAAGGCTACTTGTTTTAATACTACTTTAATCAAGTTTTTAAAAATTAAGGTTATAACAATTTTATAATACAAATTTTGGTGCCTTCTATCTGTTTTGTTTGTGAGGATGAGTGTTAAACAGTCTTCTGAAAAATGGTCCAAATTTTCCTTTGAGGGATATACAACATTTACCTAGGAACCTATCTGGCCTATTGTAATGGCGCCTCTTTTAAAATCCCTTCTAAACTCTTTTGAGATAATTTGTTTTAACAAGTTTTTGTCATGTTCTGAACTCTTTGGATGATCATATTTTCTGAAAAATAATAAACTCCTCTAGATTTTTCAGATTCATTGCTTGAAATAGTCCCTTTTAGTTGTCACGGTCTTTTCAGCACCTTTCTTTATGTTTGTTCTTGTTGGAAGAGGACTTCCATAAGTTTATACAAAAAATGGATTTAGGGACCAACAGCTGGCATAATGGCTATGTCACTGGACTCCCATGTGGCTGACCATGGTTTGAGTCCCGGACTCAGTGGATTAAACTCACGCCGGGTGCATGTGCGTGCGTGTCTAAGATCCCAAGAGCAGAATGAAGGGGAAGGGACTGTGGTGTGGCCATCCCCCCTGGGGGGTGACTTCTCGCTTTCTGTCTCTCTGTCTCTCTCTCTGTCTTTCTGGCGAGTGCACGCGCCCTATAGCAAAAACCTCTCAGAAAAAAAGATAAAAAGGATTTAAAGTATGAGTTTATTTTGGTGCAAAAATTTTGAAATCCATACATAGTTTTATCATATGCATTTTTCATGAACTGTTTGAAGACCCCCTTGTATTTCTTAATTGAGATCAGGATGGGTTATTTCATTAGCCTTTGTAAGGAATTCATTCTTTTTTGTTAATTCAGTTTTATATTGATTATCTGTCTCTTCCTATTTTCTTTTTTCTTTCAAGTTTATTTATTCTTCCATGACAGAGGGAGGCAGACAGAGAGAGAGACAGACACTCAATAGGGTCTTCATGCAGCGATCCTCCTCTAAGTCTTGGTTAGCCAGATATACCCCCAACAGGTACTTGGGACTCTGGGATGCGAACCCGAGACCTTCTAACATGGCTTTGGCATCATGAAGCATTGCCTTGCTCCTGTAGCATCATGGCTGGCCTTCTTTGTTTTACTTTCCTGATATTTTACTTATTTCTTAAGATGTACAGTAAATTTCTTTTCAGTTGGTCTTTATTCTGTAAATATTTGCCTCATTTTCCCTGTAATTTTGGCTTTCACTATCTCCCATAAATGTGAAAGTACTATTTTCTTTTCATTGACTTCTACCATAGTCAAGGGACATCATAATCCTTGGGGGAAACCTTTTTATTTTTCTTTTAGCAAGCTAGGTAGCTAGCTATTCATTTATTTTTAGGTTTTGCCATAGGGCATGTGTGCTCACTGGAGAGACAGTGAGCAGGAGAGTGAGAAATCATCCCCCAGAGAGGAATGGCCATGCTGGAAGTTCTTCTCCTCCATTCTCT